>JAYXIM010030969.1:0-43077 GCA_037575425.1 Anastrepha fraterculus
ATATTATTTTTGTTGCGGTATAAACTATATGCAAGTGCATGCAGACGTGAACGGTCGTGTTTTTAATTGCTCCGCTATCGAAGTTTTAATTATGAACCTAAACCATCATAAATTAAAAATTGTGTAATCTTCGTTTATGAGACAGTGACTCTATTTTATTACATTTATTCATTATACCGAAATAAGAATGCCGTGTCTCTGTGCCAACAAGGTTGAGCGTACTCAAGAGAAAGTGCAGTGCGCCAAGTGCAATAACTTTTTTCATTTAAACTGTGTCAACCTACAACCGGTTGACTTGGAATTTTTACTTAAAACGGATAATCAATTTATCTGTGATAAGTGTGCCGCTGCTCGACGTCAATCCCTTCGAGCACCATCAACTCCCATTAACCTGGATGATGAAATTGCCTCTGCTGATAATGTACCTGTGAATCCAGCTAATCTAAGTGCACAGTTATCACCACATCAACAACTGCCGAAATCAACATCAGCTGATGACGTAAACAAATCAGATATCAGTCTGAAAACAATTATCAGAGAGATTGCTGCTCTGAAATCAGAAAATGCTCGTGCGATGGCTGCAATTAGCTCTCTCAAAGAGGATAAGCACTTGCTGATTTCGCAAATAAGTGAATTGTGTGCAGAAGTAAAGGAGTTACGAAAACATCAAACGGTTGATGTCTCCTCCGCTCTTGTACAGCTAACCGCTGAGGTGAAGGACCTTAGTGCTTGTGTTCTTGCATGTGAGTGTCATGCAAGGAACACAAAAAATGCGAAAAGCAAATCGAAGAGACAGGAGCCACTACTACCAATGACTGCTGCTACGTCGCCTGCAAACGCGTCTATTGTTGCTGCTCCGCTTGGTGAAACTTATTCGTATTCCTCTGCTTCGCACTCTCATGCTGCTGCTGCCGATGCGCCGCTCTCTTACAGCGCTGCTGTTACTAATACAGCTAAAGTGAAGCTGACGCCAATTGCTGCTGCTACTGCTACTACGTCCGTTCTCCCATCAACATCAACTTGCGAAAAAGTGTCGGCAATGCCGACTTCTCTGGCACCTACATCAAATCGAACACGTGAATGGAAAACCGTAACTAGAGCTAATAGAAAAAGGTTAAACAACCTTTAGTTATCGGTTCAAACCAAAATAGTGAATTAAGTGTAGTTCCTAACATGAAGTGGCTGCACATATCGTCCTTCTCAAACACTGTGACAGCAGCCGATATTGTGGACTATGTTGCGAAACATGCAGATATTGACCGCAAATTTCCTTCCTGCTATATGCTTATAAAAAAGGATACCCTCGTAAAGGATTTCAAGAAAATCAATTTTAAGCTAGGCGTATCTGAATTTTCCTATGATAAGCTTTTAAATGCGGATATATGGCCTACGAACGTAAAAATTAGGCCATTTACTTTTTTCAAAAAGACGCCACTCCATCTCTAATTCCGTAACTTCTGCAGCTAACTCCATCGCTAGTAGTAAATTATTAAAATTGTATTTTCAAAATATATCTGGACTTCGAACTAAATGTTCCTCGGTGCATATAAAAAGTTCTATCTTAGACTTTGATATTTTTGTATTCGTTGAATCTTGGCTGAATGAAAATTTCTTTGACTGTGAAATTTTTGACCTCAATTTGTACGACGTTTTCCGTAAAGACCGTGACCCTGTCAAATCTGGTTGTTCCAGAGGAGGTGGTGTTCTCATTGCTGTTCGGAGAGAATTTCGGGCATCATTGGTTACACTTACCAATTCTGACACACTCATCGATCAGCATTGTGTACGTGTTTATGGCTCATCTGGAACAGTTTATGTGTGTGCATCCTACATTCCGCCGAATAGTCCGGATTATTTATACTTTGCACATGCTGACAATGTTGTGTCATTAGCATCAAGCATAGCTGGTGACAGTCATCTTTGTGTCCTCGGTGATTTTAATTTATGTCGCCTGAGTTGGTCCCCACTTAGAAACTCGGCTGCTTTTATGGCTTCTAACGTAAATTCTTCAGCCGAAATGCATGTCATTGATAGCTTTTTAAGCATTGATTTATCACAAATTAATGGTTTTTATAATAGCCTTAATAGAATCCTAGATCTAGTGTTTATTTCAAATAACATCAACTACACATTGTCGGAAGGCATTGCTCCCATATCTTTAACTGATAAACATCATGTTCCTCTTTCTCTTGAGTTGGAATTTTATGAATTTTCTGAGGTATCTGATGAGCCTAACATAAAATTTAATTACAACTCTTGCGACTTCACAATTTTAAACGAAATTTTATTAAGTATTGACTGGGATAATGCCTTCCTCGACAATGATGTTACCTCCTGTTTTCATTTTTTTAAGACTAAGGTTTCTGAGCTGTGTTTGAAGCACATTCCTATTTATCATAAGAAAGTATATAAGACACCTTGGCATACCAAACGGCTTAGGCACCTAAAGAATCTAAAAAACAAATTCTCTAAAGTGTATAAAAGGTCTGGAGATCCAATGCACTACTCAAAATTTCAATGCCATTTAAAAGAGTTTAACTGTTTGAACAAGTTCTTATATAGAAATTACATCTTGAATTTCGAAAACCATATGATTTCGGATCCGAAAGCCTTTTGGCAATTCATCAAATCAAAAAAGTCTTGCTCAATGGTGCCAAACAATGTTTTTTATAATGGTAAATATGCAAATTCTGCCATAGAATCTGCCAATTTATTTGCCGACTTTTTTTGCTCTAACTTTGAACCCGACTTAGACCTCGATTCTAGTTTGCCCTCTAACAGTTTTTCACCTCTCAATTTTGGGACTTTGTGCCTATCTGTTACTGATGTCGTCAAGGGTATTATGAAGCTCAAGCCTACAACGAAAACTGACTCGGATGGCCTTTCGGGCATTTTGCTGAAAAACTGCTTGTGCCTCGCTGAGACTCTTACAATTATATTTAATAAATCGTTAACCTCCGGTATCTTTGTTGACGATTGGAAATTTACTTCCGTTACGCCTATATTTAAGAGTGGAAATAAAAACGATGTTAGCAATTACAGACCGATTTCGAAGCTTTCGTCTGTCTCAAAACTTTTTGAGATAACAGTGAATGATAAGTTATATTTTGCTGTGAAAGGCCTAATATCTACCAACCAGCATGGTTTCGTTGCAAGTCGCTCCACTGTCACTAATTTATCTATTTTCAATGGTTACTGCATTTCAGCCTTCCAGAACAGATCCCAAGTTGATACAATTTATACAGATTTCTCTAAAGCGTTTGACAAAGTATCGCACCGAATACTCTTGTCGAAGCTTGCATCATTGGGTATACACTCCACGTTTTTGTCGTGGATCAAATCATATTTGTCCAACAGGCACTGCGTTGTAGCCGTTGATAATACGACATCCCGTGCATTTATTGCGTCCTCTGGTGTCCCACAGGGAAGTATTTTAGGACCCCTTCTCTTCATACTTTTTATTAACGATATTGGTTCTTGCTTTTCGTTTGCAGAACACTTGTTGTATGCTGATGATCTAAAAATATTTGCGGTGATTAATAGTCAGAACTGGTGCTATTTAAACCGTTTGTCACTAAATATTAGCAAATGCTTTCACGTAAAATATACTAAATCAAACAATACTTTGCATACTTCGTATAGTATTGCTGTCTTCCCTTTGCAATCCGTTGAGGAAATTAAAGACTTAGGCGTTATTTTCGACTCTAAGCTGAATTTCACCAGCCATGTTAACCACGTCATAAGACGATCATATGCGATGCTAGCATTCGTACGCCGAAATTGCTCTGCATTTACTAACCCATACACTCTCAAAACATTGTATTGTGCTTTTGTTAGATCAAGATTAGAGTATGCCGCTATTATTTGGAGACCGTACCAAATAGGTCTGTCTAATCGGATTGAGAGAGTTCAGAAAGTCTTTCTTCGTTTTGCGCTCCGATCTTTAAACTTTGCTGAACCTGTACCATCGTACCGCTCTCGATGTTTATTGATTGACTTAAAACCTCTTGATAGCAGACGATCTATTCTATCGTGCTCATTTATTATTCGTATCATTTCTGGATCTATTGATTGTCCTTCCCTTTTAAGTAAAATTCAATTTAATATACCCAATATGAGGCTCCGACAGTACGAAACCTTTAAAATTGGCTTCTCGAGAACCAACTATGGGGTGAATGCTCCGATTCCTAGGGCATGTGCAGATTTAAATATGTTTTTCAATTCTTCCGGTGCTGATTTTACATGGCCGTATGGGGTCTTAGTCAATCATCTTAAATCGTTCTTTTCTTAGTAACTACTAAACTATTGTACATTAGCTTAATATAGTCTGTAAGAATGTATTTATTTAAAGACAATAAATAAATAAATAAATAAATATTTTTATAAAAAAAATAGTGTTTTGTTTATAATTTTGCAACGGCATATAAATGATAAGAAATCGTAGGGGTACGGGTTTAAGTGAAAAAATGCGTAATGTATCCATAAAAAAATTTAAAGTTTATGCTCGTTGTCAAGGTGACATTTCACACTAAAAAAGCGTTTGCTGTTCTTTGTTTGTTTCATTTAGTTGTGAGTTAAAGGGTTTTAACAATGGAAGTCAACAAAGAGAAAATTTGATACATTTCACAGTTTTTCTTCGATAAAGGTGATGAGGCGAAAATGCAAGTCACGCCGCTGAAATTGTGAATGGTGTTTATGGTACCCATATTGCAACAGTTCAGTAATTTTTGATATTAAAGAAAATGTCGTTAATGTCGAAAACATCGATAAAATCACTGAAATAATCGAAGTTGAGCAGTTTGTTAGTAATCGTAGCCTAAGAGCTAAAGATCAACCATAAAACAGTTTCAAACTATTTGCGCAAAAATTGTACATAAAAATAAATAATATTTAGTTGAAGAATCTCATGCAGTAAATTCATATCTCTTTCACAATAGAACAACAAAAACGTGCTGTTTATTTTTTCATAATTGTTTGTCATCAGAATACAATCTATTATATGTGAGCATGTATTGTATTAAAAATAAAATATTTACGCATGAATAATATTTATTCACAAAATCCAAATAAATGATAATACTTTGTCGACAATCCTACATTCATGAAAAATAAATAACAAATATACGCTGGTATGTCTGTAAAGATGTATTATTTACCAACCGCTAACGATTTCCACACCCATGTAGCCGCTTTGAGAGCTCACACATACGCACGTACACACACACAATTGCATATGAGAAAGGAGAAAATTGAAACTCATGGCTCTTGAATGCTGGTTTACTGCAGAATCTGAAGCGCTAGCGTGTAACAGGCATCCGGCGAGTCAGTCAGCCAGTCAGCCAGCCAGACGGCCAGGTTTCATTTAGTGTTACAGCGCCTGGATGGTGGCGCGTTCACTTATCCACAGCTGACTATTCGCTTGCATGTCAAGCTGACGCATTAACTCAGTACTCGGGGCTGAATTATTGATTTTCATTAGGGTAGGTGAATGTGAAACACTCGGACAACTTTCATAAGCTGTCATACTTGGTTGTGTAAATGCAAAGTCATAGCCAGGGAGGACAAACGAGGCACGGCGCGCGGAAACATTCATTTGAGGGAGCAATAAAGACAAGTCCAAGTTTTTCCAACTTACATGCAACTATTAGTTACGGTTATAGTAAAGTTGGGCTTAGTCTTTCTATAAATTCGTACGATCAGGGACTTCCAAAGTAAACAAAGTAACATCGGCGAAAAAGTGAAAGTGCACAATAGGCGATCACTCCATGTCCCCGTGATGTCCACTTATTAGTCACTAGAGCGACTCGCATATACATATATAATCTCAAGTTCCATAAATTCTCTTCTTCTTCTTCTGCTTGATTGGCGTAATAATTGCGTCGCGATTTTGGCCGAGCTTGACTAAGCGCGCCAGTCGTTTCTTTCTCGTGCTAACCGGCGCCAGTTGGGCACACCAAGTCCTTCTCCAACCTTCTCCAACTGATCTTTCCAACGCAGAGGAGACCTTCCTCTTCCTCTGCTACCACCAGCTGGTACCGCATCGTATACTTTCAGAGCTGGAGCGTTTGTATCCATTCGGACGACATGACCCAGCTAGAGTAGCCGCTGGCTCTTTTTCGTTGCGCCATGTATATGGCATCGTAAAGCTCATACAGCTCATTATTCCATCGCTTGCGATACTCACTATCGATAACTTGCAAATGTTCAAAAATCTTGCGCAGAATCTTTCTCTCAAACACACCACGGAACATATCATCGGATATTGTCATCGTTCACGCTTTTGCGCCATACGTTAGGACGGGCACGATGAGAGCCTTAGTCCAAAGTAGCACTTGTTAGCAAGAGAGATTCTACGTTAGATTTCCAGGCTGGCATAGTTGTCGGTGTTAATGCTTGTTCCTAGATAAACGAATTCTCTTACAACCTCGAAATCATAGCTGTCAACAGTGACGTTGGTGCGGATAAGCGAGTGCGCCGACTGCTTGTAAAAGGCAAAACTAGGAGCGCGTTTGATGATGTCAATATCAGCAAATGTACGCTCTTATAAAATGTTGTGCCTGAGGTATTAAGTTCAGCGCCTTTCATAATATTTTCCACGATCAAGTTAATGGTGTTGCATGAGAGAGAGAGTCATTCCGTCTGAAACTTCGATTGGTATCAAATGGCTCAGTGAGGTTTTACCAACTCGTACGTCATCTTGCCCTTTTAGCATTGGATATTAAATTCAGACTTTTAAGTACATTCGACATTTAGAAATCTTTCAAAGCCTTTGTAAGTCTTTGAGCAAGAACCAAAGCTTTTTCTCCAATTTCACTGATGCTATCCCTGGCACTTAGTGATTGTCTACCAATAATTTAGTAAGACATCATTCGATTGTTTTTTGGTCTGAAATTTTACAACTACATGAATTTGGTGCTAAGTTTGCTTTATTGAGTGGCTGCAAATGATGCTAGTAAATAATGTGAAAGCCTTCGTTCAGAGGAAGAGCTTTTTACCACGTGATTAAAAATTGCGCATATATTAAATCGTTTGTGTCAATCTATTTGTTGGTGTACTTAAAACTGTTAAAGATCACACACTTTCACACCTATTTCTATGTAAGAAGTAATTGATTTTCAAAATTTGATTTTCTTGAAAAATAATTTACAAATTTACACTATTGATATTTCGTGATATGTATGATACTCGCAGCATTGTCGCTCCAGTGGCAGCCGCCAAGCTATCCCTTTTGTTGTTTTTTTTTTGTTTTGGTGGGTGAGGTAGGTTGCAAAATGCCTTCGCACTTACAGCGACCGTCGTCTACTGCGTCGTGTGGTGTGACCACTAAAACGATCCCTCCTCTCCTTTTGGGAAGACATAAGCAAAAGGGACATGTCTCAGTCAAACCTTACACCTACACTTCTGAAACATGCCACTAAATATCTTTCCTCTGCAGTTACTGGCTACACTTATTTTCCACCAGTCAAGCATAATTGAATTACGCGAAATGGAAACTAACTCAGATTCTAGGCGACTTATTATAAAGCGCCCTAACACATTGCGTGCCAAGTCCATTCGGATGATGATTCATAACTTGAAGAAAAAATATATTCTAATATGTTTGGTTTATTTTCAATGGTACGAGTATGTACATTTGTGTGTTTAAGTTGTGCGCAACTTCATTCAAAAATGAACGACGCTCATATGTTCGTGTCGGCCACGCCATTCATATGTGTATGCCAATTAAATTCGACTATAAGCCTATGTTCTTTAAATTCTAATGGCATTAAAATAACACGGAACTACAGTTATTATTAGATTATGCTTGGTTTGGGGGAAGTCTGAGAAAATATGTACTACTGCTACTATTTAATAAAATTTATGACACTCAAAATTTTGTCTGCGAAGTTTTCTTTCAATAGAAAAGTACTCAAAACTTAAAATTCAATTCTAATATTTATAGGAAAAAAATTTAAAAATATACTTAAGTGATGAAAATAAGCTAATAATTTATAAGTCTATATTTCAGCCAATAATATTATATGCCTGTCCAGCATGGAGTAATATCGCAAAGTCACATGTAACTGCAAATCTGCCAAAATAAGGTACTCAAAATGATGCTACGACTCCCATGGCATTTCTCCACCAGAAAGCTTCATGATGAATCAAAAATTAAGATTTTGTCAGATCAAATACAAAATTTGACTAAAATATTCAAAATTCGTTCCAGTTTTTCGGACAATCTACTAATAACTGAACTTTCTTAATGTTCAATTAGGCCCTGGTACTTAAATGCGTATAGATTAACCCTAGCTTGTAAGATGTATAGCGGAGGTTTTTTATAGTAGTTTTTTCCTTCGAAAAAAAGAAAAAATCGTTTAAAAAACCAAACCTGTGATAAATATACAAATATAATGATGTAGAATTAAGATTTATATCATATTCTGTAAATTGTGCGATAACATAAATATTGTAACGTTTTTCTACTTAATAAACTCTTATCTTATCTTATACTTAATCACATGCATTTAAAATTAATACGTTATTAGTGTACTTTATTAATACGAAGCCTACTGACAATTCTTTTATGCCTACTCCTAGCGATATTGATTATAAAGGGTGGTTAAATTTTAAGCGCCGATGTTGAATGTTAACCACACTTAAACGTCAAATTTTTTCTGCATTTTATTTGACATTTTTTAATTTCAAACTAACTCAATTTGAACCACCAACGTTAAAGTTATTCGGACTTATTATAAAAACAGGTGTTCAAATCAAAATGCATATCGCGCACTTCGTGATTTTTTCGGTAAATTTAATCGTCCAAATGTGCGTACAATCGGAAAAATTATGCAAAAGTTTGGGTCTGTAGGAGATGTGAAAACCCCAGTGCATGCTCGCACAGCTCGTACTGCAGAAAATATTGCTGCTGTTCGTGATAGTGTGGTTGAAGAGCCGTCCACCTCAGCCGTCGTCGTGCCCAACAATTGCACCTCTCACGCTCGTCGTTGATGAACATTATGCATAAGCACATGCATTTACACGCTCACAAGGTGCAATTGACTCAAGAACTAAAGCCGCTTGACCATTTCAAGCGTCGTCAATGGTCAGAATGGTGGCAGGAAATGGAACATTGAATGACCAATTTTCGAAGAAAATCATCTTCAGTGATGAAGCACATTTTCACCTTAGTGGATTCGTCAATAAGCGGAATTGCCGCATTTGGGTGAATGATAATCCAATAGTGATTGCCGAAAAACCAATGCACCCACAAAGAGTGACTGTTTGGTGCGGTTTATGGGCCGGCGGCATCATTGGGCCGTATTTTTTCCACAATGAGGCCGGTCAGGCAGTTACTGTGAATAGTGTTCGCTATCGTGAGATGATAACGAACTTTTTATGGCCCGAATTGGAAGCTATGGATGTGGACGATATGTGGTTTCCACAGGACGGTGCAACTTGTTACACAGCTAACAAAACAAAGGTTCTTTTGCGTGAAAAATTTGATGACCGAATAATCTCACGTCGCGGCGATGTCAATTGGCGGCCAAGATAATGTGATTTGACACCGTTGGACTTCTTTCTTTGGGGTTATTTAAAAAAAAAAGTGTACGTTTGGCCGATATTTTGTTCCATACGTAATTGAGTCATACCAATATTACCACGATAAAGAGAAAAGACAATAATTTCCTAAAAAAATGTATTTTATTCCAAATCAATACCGGCCTCTGAAACTTAACCACCCTTTATGACAGCAGGTCCTCCTACTACGTATATGTAGCGGTATTCCGAGAGAGCTGAGGGAAATTAAAAATTGTATTTGATAATGTCAAATTTGACAATCGACAAATTTCTATGATAGAACTACCAGCTAGTGACTTAAAGCAAATATATGGGTATTAAAAAATATAAAATTCGTTAAAGCTTATTTATTTTGTTTAATAGGACTTATCTATATTATATATGTAAATAAGTGTTGAAAATTCAATTTCTTGTAATAACATTTGCCAGACTGTCGGCACCGACTTGTACGATGACTTGCGAATGTCGCCATTGTAGCGGCATCGACCGCAAAGAGTCAAGGCATTAGTTGCATCCACCGGCTTAGTGGTAGTTGATAATGTGACTCGCTCTTAAAACCAATGCAAAGACTTAATTGGAGTATTTCTAATTTCAGGGCTTACTTTCTTCAACAGATCTTCAACTTTTTAACAACAGATCTTCATCCAATTATTAGATCGATGTGCCCAGTTGTTCTTAGATATTGTCCGCTACTTTTGTCAGAAAATTATAAGCAAGAATATGCAAATATTCATATATCCTATAATTGTTTGAAGCTGGGTGTATTTATATTCGACGGAGGGTAATACGTTGTCAAAGATGCGTTCATCTCGTCAGTGTACATATTATAGCATTTAATCTTCTCTCAGAACATTGAAATCAAAGTGCAAAGAACATTCCTCTAAAGACACTTTTTCAATAATTTGATTTAATTGCAAATTGCTTTTTAATGTGGTGAAATGAACCATTACAACAAGAAATTAGCAGACAGATTTGTTTGCAAAAATCTTAATCTAATAATGCTAAAAAGTAAAACACAATCAAATGCAAGGAAATGCTAAGCAACTATGCATGGCATCGCCAACCAAACACAAAAAAAAATAAACAAAATAAAAAAATAAAAAACGAAAAAGCAGTAAGCAACAACACAAATAAGCAGATACGCAGAGCGCACATTTTCTCATCTAAGCTTTTCATGCCTTTCACACTGAACGCAGCTCAACAAATTTGGCACTTTTCATAGAAAAATTTTGGTTATATTAGAAAATAGTTAGCCAATTTTAATAGAGCAGAAAGAAAGCAAATATTTAAAAATTTAATTGCAAAGAATAAATATTGCAATCGATTAATTCGTTGATATAACAGCAAACCACGTTTACAACCTGCCTTAAATTCAATTAAACTAACCTTGCTAACTAGTTCAACCAGAAAGCCTCTTGCACATTGCAGCATTCTGTCTGAAGTTATTAGATTACACAGGAATTTCGGAACATTATTTTATAAGATGCTTGGATTAGGATCGATTCACTACTGTAAAACTAAGCACAAATCTAACTGGAAGCAAGAAATCCAAGCTACGCTACTGCATACTCCTCAATGTACAATATTTGATTTCTCCATGCACATTTTGCTTTTGCATGCAAGAGCACACGATTAATGATGCAAGCAATGGCTCAGACCAGTTTACTTGAATTCAACTATGCATAGCCTCACAACAGCATAGCTCGTAAAGCGCCTTGTCTTCAACTCTGCTTGAAATATAAAATACGGCATGCAATATGCAACCAACAGTACAGCAACAGGAACAACAACGACAGCAACGGAAGGAAAATCGCAACACGAATAAATATCTGTCTTCGCTTTAATGCTACTGAGTGATGAATTCAAAACGTGCATCCGTCACGTTGCCAACAACAAAAATAATTTCCTTGGCGAAACATTAGCTTCATTATGGCGAGCTTGTGGCACGATTTCACTTTCTTAGACTGTGCTTGGCTCACGTGATTTCAGTGTTCTAAAGTTTCTAGTTTGGAGTCGGAAGTTTTTCAAGGTACTCATTAACCGCACAAGGTGTTTTTGGGGCGAGGGGAAATAAGTAGGTCATGGTATACCTATTAATTATGTGAAGAGCAACATAAATCAAGTAATGGAAACAAAGTTTTAAATTATTACGAAAATAAATAATTTTTAATGATGCAAATCAACTTTAATAAGGGAAAACGCATGCAATAGGCCGCAACTCGGTTTGTTTGATTCACGTCTATCATTGGATTTGTGGTCGGTTCTTCTTGCAGAACACATTTGTAATAAAAAGAGTTTGCTTTAATCGAAATTTAAGCCATACTAGATTTAACTCCCGCATAGTGCTTTTCATTTAGCATTGCATAGTCTGAGCAAACAGATTCTTTGCTTAGTAAAATTTTGTTTAGGCTCAAACTTATGACCTGGAAGCTTTTTAGAAATTTATAAAAATGCCAATCCTCGCATCATCAACAAAGAGAATCAAATTTGCCATTATATTTCCGACTATACTAGGTTGTCCAATAAGTTTTGCGGTTCGATAAGAAAAATGCAATTTTACGGTTTAAAAATTTTGTTGTATTTTTCAGTATTATCTCCTTAAACATCAATACACTTGTTCCCGCGAGATTCCAATTTATTAATTTCATCTCGGAAGAGAGAATCTGGAAAGGCTGCAAAATACGCTTACACAGCTGTTATGACCTCATCATTTGATGAAAAACGCTTTCCACTCTTGCATTTTTTTAGGTCTGGAAACAGATGGAAGTCCATACGGGTCAACTCTGGTGAACACCCTAAAATTTAAACTTTAATTTATGAATTTTAGCTATTATTTTCATCTTGTGACTCGGTGCAACGTCCTGATGAAAAGTAATAGTTTTCTTTTGCAAACTGAATATTTTTTCACGAATTTTTTCCTTCAGCTGCTCCAAAAGGTTATAATAACACACAGGATTTATTGTTTTAACAGAAAAGAATGAATTCACAGATTAAAATGAAACTTCACGTTCATATGAAGAGTTCGCCAACATAACAAAACGAAATTTAGGCTAGTAGACTCTTATCAAACAACCAGCATCTTCAGTTGAATAACCGAACGAATTTCACCGAAACAATTCGAAGATACTATACCACAACAATTCTTGGATGAAGACGTATGTCAAACCCTTGATGATATGTCTAAAGATTTGGATGCTAACAGATCAACCGTCGGTAAACGTTTGCATGCTATGGAAATGACACCGAAAGCAAGTTACTGGGTGCCACAGCAATTGAAGGAGAGCCGTTTGGTGATGTGTGAGATGCTTCTTGAACGGCAGAAAAGAAAGGGTGTACTGCATCGCATCGTCACTGGCGATGGAAAATGGATCTGTTATGATAACCCTTAGTGTCGAAAGTGTTGGAGCCTGCCAGGTGAACAAGGTCCATCGACATTGAAAAAAAATATTCATGCTTCAAAGGTTATGTTGTGCATCTGATGGGATCAGACGGGTGTCATCTATTATGAACTCCTTAAGCCATCTGAAACCATCACTGGCGATCGTTACCGACTGCAGCTAATGCATTTGAATCGAGCTCTCAAAGAAAAGCGACCGGAACGGGTCTATAGACATGACAAACTGGTTTTGTTCCATGACAATGTTTGGTCACACATTGCTAAATCGGTCCAGAAATATTAAGAGGGACTGAATTGGGAAATCTTGTCCCCCCCGCCGTATTCCCCAGAGATTGCAGCTTCGGATTACCATATGTTCCGATCAGTGCATTCAGCCCATATGGGAGAGCGGTTCACTTCTTACGAGAGCATCGCAAACTGGCTCAATGGATGGGTCGTGTCAAAAGAACTCAAATTTTTCGTCAGAGGAATCCATATGCTGCCTGAAATATAGAGTAAAGTTGTAGCTGCCAATGGCACATACTTTACATAATATCATATAACATTTAATTGTTTAAGTAATTCGTTACTTTGGCTAAGAAAGGACGGAGACTTATTTCCATATATATATATATATATATATATAATTGGCCCTTTTTGGGTGTTTGGCCGAGCTCCTCCTCCTATTTGTGTTGTGCGTCATGATGTTGTTCCACAAATGGAGGGGCCTACAGTTTCAAGCCGACTCCGAACGGCAGTTATTTTTATGAGGATCTTTTTCATGGCAGAAATACACTCGGAGGTTTGCCATTGCCTGCCAAGGGGCGACCGCTATTAGAAAAATGTTTTTCTTAATTTTGGTGTTTCACTGAGATTCGAACCAACGTTCTCTCTGTGAATTCCGAATGGTAATCACTCACCAACCCATTCGACTACGGCGGCCATACCCAGTATTATTATGCGGCAGAAGAGGTTCTTACATAGTAATTAAGCATTTAAACAAGTTTAATTTAACAAAAGTTTCATAAAAAAAGTGTCACGATAGTATCAAGCAAGCTTTGTAAAGGATGGTTAAACTTCAAGGGCCGATGTTGAATGTGAACGACACCTAAACTGCCACGACACCGTTGGACTTCTTTGAGGTTATTTGAAAGAAAAAATTCACGTCAATAGGCCAGCAACAATTCAAGAGCTAAAGGAGGAGATAATTCGGCACATTAACGGCATAGAACCAGAATTGTGCCTCAGCGTCATTGAAAATTTGGACCATCGGATGGAGGTGTGCCGCCAGGGACGCGGCGGTCATTTGGCCGATATTTTGTTCTATACATAATTGAGCCACACCAATATTATCATAATAAAAAAAAATGTCAATAATTTCTTAAAAAAATTGTATTTTATTCAAAATCAAAACCGGCCCTTGAAACTTAACTACTCTTTATAAGCAGTATTTTTGTGTAGTTCCGCATATTGATAACTCCATTCTTATTTGTGTTAACGAAAACAATCTTGGTGATTCCCCTTCTAACATAGATAACTACTACTTGGCATACAAAAAAAAACCTGCCTGTGCGTGAAATTGGCAATAGGTAACTAAATCTATATCAGAAGAATGTCAAGCAATTCAGCACAAATATCAGTTCAGAGTAAGTAAACATCTCAAGACATTAAACGGCAGATAGAAGTAGGTTTTTCCTTCGCGTATCAGCCGAAAAATACTCTGAAATCAGAAAAGTGTTGGTATATTCTCCATGAGAAAGGTTTACAAAACACAGAGATATTTTTCGTTATAGTTGAAGCAGCTCGCCCTTGATCCTTCTGATATACTTTTAACATGACAACTTCATGGATTCAATGGATTGAAAATCTAATATTTAAAAGAGCTAATATGACTCAAGGCTGACATATTTCGGTTTGTTTTGCCTACACCCTTACCAACAGAAATTAATTTTAAATTCTTAACTCAAGTCTCTTTCTCACTTTCAGTAACGAAACGTAGCCTATATTTATATACGAGTATATAGAACATTTCTATTACAAAACGAGTGCATAGAATTTAGCGTCGCAGTTTATTCCAATTTTTATTCTTCAATTGATCTTTCTTCATGCCATTTAATGTCGCAATTTGTTTTTATTTTTAATTCTCAATTGATTTTTCTCCATGCCAGTATTTAATTTAATTGCTGGTAATTAATCAAATTATTGCGCTTCAAGTAGCTCGTCAGTATGATTAAATCTACCGAAAACAGTAAACCAGTGTCATAAACACTATTTCGGTGGCACTATTGATGTCAGCTAAAATTAACCAAGCGTGACCACAAAGGAATCGTGAACACCACAGCCACAGTTAGCAAATGCAGTGGGAGTAGCAAAGCATGGCGTCATGGCTTTCTACTTTTCAAACCAATGGTCTTTGTAGCAATCATGCGAAATTCTCTGTGACTAGTCAAGCTTATTAACATATCGGAAATACGCAGAGTATTTGCTTAAAATAAAACCCTACTTGACGAGAAAACTATAACCGACTGTAAAATGGATAGTTGGAGTGGAGTGCAAAAGAGCTGAACAAACAAAAATATTTGCAAACTGCAGCTGAAATCTGAAGTATATGAAAGCTATTGAAAACTTTTGATTAACACACTATTAGACATACCGCAGAAGTTTTGTCTTTTCTAGTGTGAATAAGATGTAGTACTTGTGAGTAAATTTTCTGGAGGAATTGCGAAATTAGATACAAAATTTCCGACTAAATTATCTTGAAATATTGTTTTTAGATATTGAAAGGTGGTATTAGCTATTTGAAACAGGTCAGTTGTTTAAATCGAAATCGATTGGCTGCTCCCAGTGCGCTTTTGAGTTCCCCCGTTTGTTCAGCTGCTTCGAAACTTCTGCCACCACTGCGTATACGCAACCAGAGAACAATTTGAATTTTGACAAATTTTGAGGTAAAAATATATATTTTTCAATTCTTTTGGATAATATTGAAGATGCCATACGCAAGGGTACAGGTGTTAGTTGAAAAAAGAAGTCCCTCTATTTGCTTTGAAAATTAATCACATACGAATATTTATGACCTCAGTTTAAAAAAATAGCATGCGAACATCATTGCAGTTCATTGAGTTTATACTCTTATAAGAAACATTTTGTCAGGCCTTTGTTAGCACTACTACCAAAAATGTGAAAATTTTAATAGTCAGTTTTATATGTTAAATTTAGCAGATCAACATGCGGTCACTGCAATTTTTCTGTGATATGCTCAATCTCGCTGATGAAAACAGAACCACTGCACGAATGAAGTAAGCCTACATCTTTCTAAAAACCTTAGTTAATTTTGCAAAGTGGATTAATTTTTTTGTTGTTGTAATATTGCACTAAACTAACTTCTTTCTAATATCTTGAGTCTTCGTATTAGGTATTTCTACGTATTCTGTGCACAAATTTGAGCCCCATCATGATTTCTTGATCTTGATAGCAACACTTTTAGAAGAAAACAACTTTTTTTTCGGAGTTCAACCACCACACTTTGCGGACGAAAAGCTTCCGCTGCCTCATGAGATCCGCATAATCTCGGAATGTTCAAATTCTCACGAACTTTTTCCTTTTATTTATCTTCAAGAAGTCAAGAAAACATATTGTTATTCCTACTGAAACTAAATAATAATGAAAATAAATACATAATCCAATTAAAAATATACATGTAATTAATTAAAAGATAGATTTCAATAGTACAAAAAAATATTTCTTGGAATCTGAGAAATCAAGAAAGTTAGAATTGGAGATCTTATTAAAATTACGAAGAACGCCTTCAACAGGAGCATTGCGTGCATAATTTTTAGTGAACTTAGTTAAACAGAAAGGAAAAGTGTTGCGAGGAATTCTAGGGGGTGTAAGAATTTTAATACTTTGAAGCGGAATGGGAAATCAGTGCCGTCTTAATTGCTTTGAAAACAATCGAGAGAGCAAGAATCGATCTTATTCTTCCTAAAGACTTCAAATTGATCAACAGCAAACGTGATGTGTAAGCTGAGATAGGATCAGAGCAACCTGGAGCAAACGAATACAGTAAATAGCAATTTTAGGGTATAACGGTTCATTTATTGATATTGATGGCGGAAGGTTAAAGTATTATTCCTACCAAAGGGAGGTAATAAGCTTCCTGAACCTCTCAAATCCCGTAGGCCTATGAGTCTTACGTAACGTGACGCCGAGCGTTGCGATGCTGTAGAATCACTTTTTAATGCCATTCCGCGTATTGCGGTCGCTTCTCGCACAGTGCTCGCCTCAATCGCATCAATTGAAGTCGATACTGATCGCCAGTGATGGTTTTTAACAGTTCATAATAAAAATAACACCAATTAGGTCCCACCAAATACATAGCATAATCTTCGTAGCTGGAATATTCAGGCGTGCCAACGAGGTAAAAGCATGACCGGGGACGGCATGACTTTCTTTTCTTTGGATTGCTGTAATGAATCCATTTTTCATCACCCGCCACGATGCGATGAAGAAAACCCTTCCTTTTTTGCCGCTGGAGCGGTCGTTTACAATCGAAAAAACCACATTCAACATCCCTTGGTTTTAACTCATAAGGAACCCAAGCCGGCTGTTTCTGAATGATTCCCAAATCATGCAATCACTTGGAAATGGATTGGCGGGTAACTGCTAATACTGAAGCAAGCTTTTCTTGCGTTTGGCATGGATCCGCATTGAGCAATGCCTCCTATTCAGCATCTTCGAAGGGTTTTGGCCTTCCTTCACGCGGATGGTCGTCAACATTAAAATCACCGTCTTTGAAGCAGCCGAACCAATCTCGGCACGCAGCATAAAACAGCATCCCCATAAACTTTTTGTAGCTCTCGATGCACTTCAGCCGCCGTTTTTGACGATTATTCAAAAACGGCACAAAATCAGACATTTTCACAAAACCAAAATTATATGATACAAAAACAAAATTACTAATGTGTCGAAGCAGTTTGTTTACCATATGTCTAAGCTTGGTTTATGATATTTAGGTTATGTTAGAATCGACTAGCACACACGGCTGGCGGCATTTATTGACAAACAGCGAGAACTTTGTTGCGCACCTAATATTTTGGTTTTTTCCGATTTGATAACCTTCAGAATACCTCAGTGACATTTAAAATCAGCTAAACAAAATAAAGCTGAAAAGATAACTACTTCTGTTTCAGTCGATTTGATGACCTCTCTTTTTAAAAGCCAGAAGTCCTTATTGAAATTAAAAATACTTCTGTTGTATTTATCTTTATGGTGTGAAGGTGGTGTTTTCGTTTCGCGTGACAAAAGTCCATAAACACTACTCGCGCCAGAAAATAGCGCAAAGCATATAAAATATAAAGTCGAATACATACAGGTACATACGCACATATATATACATACATGTATATGTGTATATGTATATGTATTTCGGAATTAAGCTGAAGTTAGCGCTATGCTACAGGGTCAAGCACTCCAAGTGTAACTAATTAAAATTACCATACCCATAATTAGTTTGGAAAATTACTTTTATTCAATTCAAAGTAAAAAATGTGTAAAAATAATACAAAATTAAGAATCAATTTACTTTTGCTCGATATGAGCACGTTTCGCCTTGAGTACGACCTTGAGACGGCCTAGAAACGAATCGCAAGCTGCCCGAATGTGACTTGCAGGTATTTTAGCCCACTCGCGAACAATAGCTTTTTTCAGCGCCTCGAGACTGGTGAATATTTTAGTTCGAGCTTTGCTCTCCAAAATGGACCAAAGGGAATAATCCATCAGATTCGTGTCTGGTGAATTTGAGAGCCATTGTGTGGACGTTATGAAGTTCGGATCGTTGTTTTTTAGCCATTCTTGGTGCACTCGAGCTTTGTAAGACGTTGCCGAGTCCTGCTGAGACGTCCATGGTCTGCCACTGAAATGTTTGTCTGCCTATGCCCACGGCTTTAAAGCAACCCCCAGAATACTTTGACGATAAAATTTCGCAGTTACCTTGACGCCAGACTCGACGGAAACGATTGGAGAGCGCCCAACTACGGTTACAGCGGTCCAAACCATTACCTGTGGCGAGTGCTGTCCCCTGCTGGCCAATCGATTACTCAAATTCTCGTATGAACGGTCGGTCAAATAAACCCTGTCGTTTTGGGAGTTTACGAATTGCTCAATGTGGATAATTTTCTCGTCAGAGAACACAATGTTCAGAAATTGACCGCTTTTGGCCAAGTGAAGCAACTCCTTCGCTCTCTCAAGTCTGATTTGTTACTGCTTTGGTGTAAGATCATGCGCCTTTTGGATTTCGAAAGCTTTGGCTTTGAGATCATTTTTCAGTATGTGGCAGATGCTACGGTTAGATATTTTCAGTTCTCTCGCCATTTGATTGGTACTTCGTCGAGAGTTTCGCTCAAGTCGCTTCTTTACGTGACGTTGCAGTCTTTTGATGACTACCTCCATTATGTCTGGCGATGCTACCAGTATCATTGTAACGAGTAATCGTGCGGTAAACAAAAACTTTATTTACTTTAAGGTGATCGAGCTCAGGAACTATTGCTGGTTATGATTTTCCAACCAAATATAATGCAATCACGCCATTACGTTTTAAAACTTTTGTTGCTTCTGCGCGCTTATGAACAATACTCTGGGCTGTCATTTAGCAAACTAACAGACAGCTGATACCCGTGTATCAGCTGCGCGAACGGTCTGAAGTTGGTTACACTTAAAGTGCCGGACCCTTTAATTTCGTTTGTGTTTTTCACTTTCACGAGTGATCGATGTTGGTGTCAGGTGTTGGTGAAATTTTAGTGCATACATACTTATAACTATAATTACTGGTTATATAGAAATTCTCGCTTTTGATATTCTGGCATGCACCGGGGTAATGCACCGTAATATATTGTATACTATTAAAAATACAAATAGAAATGGCAGATAAATGCAGAAAAATATGATATATATTTTTAATATAAATCATTTTCAGCTGCGCCGACAAACAAGTACTAATACAAGCGTATACTCAAATAATCAGTAATTATAATTATAAATATACAAAGTGTATACCTATGTAACCGGAATTCACATATATGTACATATGTATGTAGAGCAACCAATTATTTACATGGATTTGACCTCTTTACCCAACATTACGTTTACTACTTCACATACTTCTCAGAGCAATGCATTTTAATGCACTCACGTAAGTGCACAGTATTCACAAATGTGCAGAGTTCGAAATTACCAGCTTGATACAAAATTTTCTGGAATATATATATCTTCAAGATACGTGTTTGATCGTCATAGTTTTCAAAGTACTCCTCATCAACTCGATCGCAATTATGACGGCACTTAATCCTGCTTTCGAAACATGTCTGGAAACCCATTTTATTTATTTATTTATTTAGTTTAATAATCTACACTACAGATTATCTTACAGACAAAAATGTATAGAACAGTAAACCAAATTGGGTAATTAAAGTATTAGCAATTGACGCGTATACATACAACTAAGTTTAAAATTTTAACAAAGTTAACCCTAGAACACACACCCAGAAAATACCACACAAACACACACCCGGGATACGTTTGTACCCGGGACCTTATTTTGCGGTTTTTTTAATGCTTATTCAACCGATTTCTATGATTTTTTTTTGAAATGTATATTTTAATATATAACACGTATTTTGTCTTTTGTTTCATTCGAATATTCCTACTGGTTCCAGCGATATGGGCAATAAAAATCAGGACATGCAACAGTGGATTTTTGTTTTTGTTGTTGTATAATATAATTTATAATAATATACTTGTAGAGTAACAACGAATACACATTTTGGTTTTTATTTCATTGAAATATTCTACCTGGTTCAAAAGATATGTACAAAAAGGTCGCGCAAGGTATGGGTACGTAGGTAGCAAATACACTGGTATAACTGGTTTTTGTATTTTATATGCAGCTGCAAGGGTTGTTTTCACACGAGGTGTTGTTATAAATGCTGCCTGTTGATATTTTCATTATTGTTTTGGTGCTCAAAAGTGTAAGAAGTGAAAATATAAGTGAAAATAAATATAACTGAAACTATAAATAACTGGATACGAAATGACTTCAAGAAGAAACGAATATTTATCAAGTGCAGCATATAGAAGGTAAAAAATGTAAAATAAACAGCAATGTAAACATATACTAATTTTTTTTATTATGCGGGCTAACTGAGGAACAGCGAGAATCATATATACAATCTTTATTTGATGAAATTTGTGACGATGACGCTCCCTATGACTTTGACTCAGAAGATGAAGAAGAAATTCAATTCAATGGCATTGAAATTGCTGACGACGATGCTGAAGTTTCGCAAAGTGCCGCAGAAGTATTACATGATTATGGGGACTATGAGGATGACGAAGAAGACGATGAAGAAGAAGAAGTAGAAGAAAATAATGAATTACCTGCTAGTGGCGAAAAATTTGTTGCACGTGATAGTACTGAGTGGATGAAAGAACCAAATGTAAGTCGTCAGGTACTCAGACAAAATATTATAAGAGAACGTTCTGGACCAGCTAGATGCACTGAAATGTTGTCAATAGAGCAAACATTCAAATGTTTCATGAACGTTGAAATGGCTGATATAATTATGCGCCACACAAATAAGTTAGCAAAAGAAACTTATAATGCTTACAACAATGCGCATCCAAACACAACTCCTAAGTCATGGACGCCTGTGTCAATAACAGAGCTGTAGGCATTTTTTGGCATACTTATTATGATTGGTGCGAACCATAGCAATCGAGATTTATGGAGCGTCAAAAACTATTCTTTATATCGCGCCACAATGGGAGTCAACCGTTTCTGTTCGATATTGCGGTTCCTAAGATTTGACGATAAAAACACTCGTGCAACACGCTTACTAACTGATAAAGCAGCACCGATCAGTGAGTTGTGGACGATGATGAACAATAATCTTGCTGCACATTACAAGCCCAGCTCATGCTTGACGATTGATGAACAATTATTTCCTTACCGTGGACGCACACGGTTTACGCAGTACATACCGTCAAAACCTGCTAAATATGGTGTCAAGGTTTGGTGGATTTGCGATGCCACAAATGCATATCCACTGCATTGACAAATATATACTAGCCAAGCAGAAACTGCAGAACTGCTTCTCACCTGGAAACTCACGATCGTTGGAACTTTGCGCAAAAACAAATCATATAATCCTCAAGAAATGAAGCAGAACAAAAACAGGACAATTGGTTCAACGACATTTGGCTTCAAAAATAATGTGACAATGTGCTCTTATGTTCCCAAAAAAAATAGAGCAGTAATTTTGCTTTCGACCATGCATAATGCTGCTGAAATAGCTGACAGTGGGAAACCTGAAATAATTGAATATTATAATCGTACCAAAGGTGGTGTTGATCGAATGGACCAAATGTTTGCGGAATATCCAACACAAAGACAAACAAAACGATGGCCACTAGCGATGTTCTTCAACATGTTGGACATTACAGCTCTTGCAGCCTACATTGTCTACGATTTGAATAACCCTATGTTGCCTTGGAGAACAAACAACAAGCGTAAGCAGATCCTGCGCAGCTTGGCTGAAGCATTGTGAATGCCTATTATTGAAGCCAGAGCCATAAATCGTCAAGTGACGCGAAATTTTTCAACTAAAATTGCTATTGAAGCATATTTCAACCGACCGCTGGAATCAATGGTGTCAACCGCAGCATCAACATCTGCCGCAGCGCGCACGCCAAAACCTGTGTCCGGATCTTGCTATTTATGTTACGCACAAGAGGAAAAACGCCGTAGAAAAACCAGAAAGCTGTGCGCCAAATGTAAGAAGCCAAGGTGTCTTGAACATTCGGTCACATCAACAAATTGCTCTATTTGCCAAGATTTTCCTTAGATATAAGATGCATTTTTATAATAAAAGTCAATCAATGTGTGAAATGAATATTTTTAATTTTTGAAATAAAAAAATAATATAAAAAATGTTTTTTTTTTATTATTATGAGGATTTTTACTATTGGGGTACAAACGTATCCCGGGTGTGTGTTTACGTATATAATGTGTTTGGAAGGCTGTAGCTCCTGAACCAATGGTCCGATCTCGTTAAAATTTTGAATTTGAACTCAAAACTAAATAAATCTTCCTAGGTCCGAAGTTAGCGGTATAGAGGTATAGCGGTTCAAAAGTTACAACACTTCAAAGTTGAAGTGGATACATTTGTACCCGGGTGTGTGTTCTAGGGTTAAATAGGTCAGGTTAAAGTGCAATTAAGCAGGCTGGCATTGGCAGATCGTAAGATTTCCAAATGATAACATTTTCGGTATTGCCATCAGAGCCGTCTTCGCTTTTTCTCTTATTACCTTTCCGCCTTATAAAACGCCGAAGTGGATCTCCATAGAGGTTTTTTGACTCGATCAAATAGAAAAAATCACAATGAGTCATATCAGTTGAACTCAGATGGTGTTTGTTTCTTTCTTTGTCAAGCATTCAGGTATAATGATGGCACTATGCGACGGTGCGGAATCATGGTGCATAATCTGCGAGTTGTTTCTCTACCGCATATAACGCCAAATATGGCTTTTACCTTTGATTGTGTTGTATTTTTATAAAAACGGGACTTAATCAAAAGAGAATAATAATTATCACATTCTATGCTTTGTTTTCTTCTCATACGCAAAACTAAATATTGTCAACAAGTGTTTTAGCTACCTTTTCCGTTATCTTTTTTTGAGTGCTTCAAGTGTGAGAACAAAAGGAAATTTTGAAGTGATTTATGTGCACTATTGCATAAAAAATAAAAGCAAAACTACAGCAAAAAATATATATTTGTATAGAAAGTGAAGTTATTTTTTGAATAAAAATATAATTTATATGAAAAGTAAGTACCTTGTTTTTGATTTTTTGTAAAAACTGACGAAGCCATATATGGCGTTTCATGCACTAAGGTAAATAATGAACTAACATATGTGTATACATATTTCTGTTTGGTTTTTTGATAAATCGCAATGGAATTTCCTAGAAATGAATGTACGATCATTTTATGGTAACTTAAAGTATGTTTATGAAGTTAATAGAGGTGATCAAAGTGATGATGACTACATATCTGATACCGACGAAGAAGACTTTATAAGTAAACCGCCAGAACAGGAGCATATTTATGTACCAGAGACTGATGATAGCGATGACTCAGATGACTATAACAAGCCTTCTACATCAAATGCAAAATCTGCTAAAAAGCCTAGACCTCCAATTTGGAAAGAAATTTGTTTGCCTCCTTATTCCAGTGAAAATTTTCCATTTCAAGGAGATTCAAACCTTCCTGACTTTATTGAGGAACTGGAGACACCAGCAGATATGTTTAATTTTATTTTCAATGACGATTTGATGAACTTTATTGTAGAACAATCGAATTTAATTGCATTACAAATGGATATAAATAAACCTGCCAATATTACTCGGAACGAGATTGATCAGTTTATAGGTGAGTTCAAGTAAAAAAGTTAAAAAAATTACTTATAAAAATTATTTCAGGCATAACAATATACATGTCTTTGATAAAACTACCATCATCCAGACATTATTGGAACACCTTCATTGGCCAAGAATTTGTACGTAACGCAATGACATGTAACAGATGGGAAAACATCAAACGATTTTTACACTTCAATAATAATGAAAATATAAGATCACCTGGTGAACTCGGGTTTGATAAGCACTTTAAGATTCGACCATTGTTAGACAAAATTCGTGCTCGATTGTTGCTTGTACCCAAAGAAGAACATTTAGTGGTTGATGAACAAATAATTCACACAAAGTGCCGCCATCACCTCAAACAGTACAATCCAGCTAAACCCCACAAATGGGGATTCAAAAATTTTGTCTTGAGCGGAGTTTCAGGTTTCAGTTACGATTTTGATATATTTGCCGGAGCTCAAAGCGATACATTCCCGGAAGGAGCACCAAATATAGGAGTAAGTGGAAATGTTGTAACGAGACTAGCAGCTACAATACCAAAAGGAAAAAACTATCAACTATTTTTTGATAATTGGTTTAACAGTCCGAAGCTTCAGGTGTATCTAATGAAAAATGGTATATTACCTTTAGGCACAGTAAGGTTAAATCGTGTAACAAATTGTAAGATGCCAACTGAAAAAGAAATGAAAAAGTTAGGCCGTGGAAGTATGGTTGAAAAAGTAGCAGATATTGATGGAGTTGAACTTGGTCTCGTCACTTGGTTTGACAACAAAGTGGTAAATATTCTTTCAACCTTTGTCGGATGTCACCCTATGTCAACGAAAAAACGGTACTTTAAAAGAGAGAAGAAGTATATTGAAATCAATTCTCCTAGGGCAGTTGATATATATAATTATTATATGGGTGGCGTTAATTTACTGGATTCTTTACTAGGCCTTTATAGAATACAACTGAGGACAAAAAAATGGTATAAAAAGATCTTTTTTCATATGATTGATATGTGCGTTGTCAATGCTTGGATTTTGTGGCGTCGAAAGTCGAAAGAATATATGCCATTGTTTGACTTCAAGCTTGAACATCTTTGCACAGTTGGTAAATTGAAAAAACGAGGACGACCTATATCCACAGCCTCAAACTCTCCATCGGTAAGTAAAGAAAATATACCTACCAGCAGTAAAAGAAGAAAGCGACAGGATTTCCCCTTGAGTTCTGTGCGGACGGACGGAATAGGCCATTTCCCGAAATGGATGAAAAACCGACAACTTTGTCAAAATGATTGTTCTTTTCGCTCATACAATTTTTGCGAAAAGTGCAACGTGTTCTTGTGCTACAACGACAAAAGGAACTGTTTTACAAGTTTCCACACCCAATAAATTGTTTTCCCAAAAATAACTCTAAACGCATATAAGACCATATATGGCTTCATTTTTTTTCTTCCAAACCGCCAAGTGAAATTTTTAATTTTTGTTAAATACGCAATAAATTACCCTCAATCAACATAAATTTACGGTGTTTTATTTATCTTCATTATTTTAAACATGTCCATGCAGTAGAGGGTTAACTATCTGTCATTCTCGTAAAAAATTTTGGTGTACGAAATCTTTGTAATCCAAAGAAACTGTGAGCCTCGCTTTGTTTTTTAACTGAAAACGACCTGGATTTTTCGTTTTGGTTCACTTGGAACTCTCCACTCACTCGCCTAATGTCTTGGATGCGTGTCGTACTCTAAAGCTTACGTTTTGTCTTCAAGTAGGTATTTTGTCCCTCAGGTAGGTAGGTAGGTTGACTGTCCCAATGAAACACCTTTTGTAGGTTCGTTGTGATACCACTGGAGACTCAGCACGGACATAGGTACCTCTGTTTTCTCCGACGAGTCCAAGAAGCGGAGGTTCGAAGTTGAAGCGGGGGTTTTATCTAAATCAGCCAATCAGTCTTCTTTAAACGGCCGAAAATCAGTGGTGTTTTTTAAGCAAAGGTCTTCGCGATACTGCAGGCATGCAAAATGCTTAGTACTGGAAATAAAAATATATTTTCCGATAGTCAAGCTGCAATTACGACGCTGCCGCTGCCATGGTACAAATTCTGGTAAATTCCTGTAAGAAAGAGATCAAATGGATTCCAGGGCATAAGAAAATAGAGCTAAATGAAATTGTCAATTAACTTGCCAGGAATGGGACGACAGAACTGTTTTCTGTTGTCCCTATCTCTGACATCGATGTCCCCTTGACCATTTTTAAAGGGAAACTGCATAATTTCTATTTTAAAAAAGCGCAAAACAGCTTGAGTTCTATTTTATCGTATGCTATCTCAAAAACACTTTGACCTCAGTACGACAGAAACAGATCGATTAAAGTGCTGGGTATCCCCCGCCATTCAATTTCTAATCTCATAGCGGTGTTCACCCGTCACTGGGTCATCGGAACTCATGCAGAGAAGATTAAACTTCCGTACAATACCCATTGTAGAAGCTGCGGGGACCCGACAGAGAAAAAAGTGTTCAACACTTTCTTTGTAAATATCCGGGTATGGCGGCTAGGTACTTGAGATTCCTTAGTGCGCCTTTTGGAGATAGCCTGAGGCAGTTCTGCAGTCTAGATCCCTTTTTCTCCTCCACAACATCAACAGAATTAGATAACTGTAGATGGTTTATTTTCCTTTGAGTTTTGTAATTTTTTCGCAGGTAGCGGTCCCTGCGTCGAACACTTGGCTTACAACCTTCCATAGGGCACTCGACGCCACAAATTAATACTGGAATAGCACTTGCCGTACAACTCCTAATAGAGTGTGATTTAGATCCATTGTACAGGGCCTATGCTTCACGAGGAGATCAGGACAGCAGTTGGTAAGTAAGTAAGCATTAAGTGGCAGCGCATTTGAAATTTGGCTACTATGCAAAGCGCTGGCGGCTTAAAAGTTCTTATGTGGTAGATTTTTTTCAAATATATTTGATAATTGCTGTATAACTGTGTGTGAAGAAGAAATTTTACTAAAAATTACGTGTTTTTTCTATTTTGTTCTACAACAGGTACAAAAAGTTCACACGATATGTTTCCACCGTGGATTTAAACGTTTCAATGAAAATATGGACAAATACTATTTATTTATTTATTTATTTTGTATAAAAACACTAACAGCTCGAATAATTTAATCGAACAAAAAAATATATATTTTTTTTAATCCAACTGGCAAACTTACGCTTCGTCGCCGTTGCAGCAACAGCAAAAATAAGAACCACTTCCACAAAAGACTTGAAAGAAAATATTATAATAAATAGTAAAACAAACAAGTAAAACAAAGCGAAGAAATCAAATGAAAGAAATATTATTGGCAATGATGTAAAACATACGGACAATTTCTTGTTGCCCCAAACAAAATACGTTTGGGAAGAAAGAGACGATAAGTTGAAATGGCTTGGCATGACAGGATATCATTTGCAACAACGTTTGCGCTATCACTGTCGTCATCGGCACTTCAAGCCGCGAAAGTCAAATTTGCGATGTCTGAGTCACCATTAGTCTCGCTGTCTAACTGTCTGGCTGGCTGTATGTCTATTCGCTTGTCTGATTATGCTAAAAGGCTAGTTAGTCGGCTGCCTTTTGACTGCAATTGTTGTTTTTGTTATTGTTGCTGCCGCTGTTTACTTTATCTATGCCCTGTTTGAGTGCTCTGTTTATATTAATTCCATTTGCATTGCTGGTAAAAAGAAGCACCGCACAGTGGGTAGACATTGTAGTCTTCTCGAATACAGTAATAAATAAGCAAATTTTTCGGTTAAGTAATCTATTGGCGGCCGCCGTAGCCGAAGAATTGGTGCGTGACTACCATTCGGAATTCAGAGAGAACGTAAGTACGAATTTTGGTGAAATACCAAAATAAAGAAAACGTTTTTTCCAATAGCGGTCGCCTCTCGGCAGGCAATGGCAAACCTCCGAGTGTATTTCTGCTATGAAAAAACTTCTCATAAAAATATCTGGCGTTCCGAGTCGGCTTGAAACTGTAGGTCCCTCCGTTTGTGGAACAACATCAAGACGCACACCACAAATAGGAGGAGCAGCTCCGCCAAACACCCAAAAAGGGAGTACGAGCCAATTATAAAGTAAAAATTAACTATCGCCTCGTTGAGCTGAGTTTTATGAGGGGAGTTCAATAAGTACCCATGTTAGAAGTGAAGACACCACTTTTTCATAATTTTTTTTTTATTTTTCAGCATAGTCCCTGTTTAGAACGATACACTTCTCTCAACGTTCCTGCTAATTTTAACCCCACCAAAAATAGGAATTGTGGAACTCTCCAAAATACGCCCGTGTCTCGGCGATGATTTCCCCGTTAGAACTAAAGTTTTTTCCCGCGCGCCAGATCGCGTGAATACGGGTATGTGGCAGCAATTCATTATGCAATTCATGCAGTTTGGCGGCGACAACTCTGCATGAATATGATGGTGCGTTATAGTGGAGGAACAGCAGCTTCTTTTTCGCAAAATGCGGCCTCCTTTTGTGAAAGCTGTAGTATTTTCTAGGGATCGTTTTTTCTTTTTCTAAAGAATCCATGAGAATGACACCGATCGCATCCCAAAAAATTGTCACCAAAACCTTTCCTGCCGAGTGGACTGTCTTCGCTTTCTTTGGAGCTGATTTACCGCGAGAAATCCATTGTTGGAATTCTTGATTAGATTCTGGTGTGTAATGATGAATCCTGGTTTTAGCAACAACGAGGTTTTATCATACCATACCAAATTACCGATGTCACTTCAGTATTCGTATACTGCCTCTTACTTTCCTCCAATTGGGAGGTCAAAAAATATCCCTAATAAAGATTAAAGTCTTATCGAGGCATTTTGTTTTTAGAGAAACGGAGGTTAGAGAGATCTACCTGAAAATATTAGGACAATTCTCAAAAGGTCAAGACTTAATATTATCAAAGTCGCTCGCAAGCTATTCAAAAATCGTGTGATAAGTATGCCCTAAAAAGATTCCATGGCCAGACTCTTACTTGTGCAAGTAGGAAAAGTGGGGGGTAATGTGAGTAATGGGGAATTCCGTGTCAATCAGTCGTTGTTAAGTCGGCAACGAAGAGGCATTGGTTGTTTTTTTTTTCATAGGTTAAGTTAGGTTGATCTGGCTGGCTGATAGCCATCACATAGACCTTAGTGGTACCAGATGGAGCTTTACCCTTACCTTGCCTTTTCTTGTAGTAAGCTTCTTGTAATAAGCCTGCGTCTTTTGCGAATCTAAGTGGGCTCTGAATCTCTAACCCCAAGAGACATTCTAACCTCTTATATTGTAGAGCTCATAAGCATTTCATTCGGGATCTAGCCACTGCAGGGCAAGAATATAGAAGGGGATCAATAGTTTCCCTTTCTTCTAGTTTATTGCAAAATCTGCAGCTATTTTATTTTTTTTTTCGAATAACATCAACAAAATCTCAGTCTATCAGCTGATTCTGTCGAATTCGCTGAGAGCCGAATAACGGTTTACACACCTGTAAAATCTGTGTTGGGATTTCTTTCGTTTATCATCAACCCAACATCAGTTTTTTCGTAAACAAGCCGCTTTAATGACCCCGGTTACAACAGCCAATCAGCTGATTTTTTTCAAATTCGCTGAGAGCCACAAATTTGGTCACAGCTTCTGAATTTGTTTCACCATGGCATTGTTTGCGCTCTTCAATTATCATACAATTTTTAGTTTGTTTTTAAAAGAGGCTTTGGTCTACATGTTTTAGCAAATATTTATCATAAATTTTCAAGGAATTCTAACACAAAAGTATCGGTGTGAAAATCATGTACCATTACTGTAAGAACTCACAAAAAGAAGGAATCTCCATTACTGTAGAATTTCACTCATTTTTGCGGATTTTGTATTACATATCATTTGGTGTTGCGAGGGTACGGTTTCAATGTGCGCCTATGTTATTTTTCATGTAAGATTTCGGCAATTTTGCTTGGTCTGAATGTATAGAATGTATAGAGGGAATCATCCAACGCTGGAATCTTGTACTAATGATGGTTTTTCATGTGTCAGCTAAACTGCATTGGTATTAAGAAAGTTAGGCGACAATCTGCACACAGTGAAAAAAAATTATCCCTTTCTTACTTAGAGCTACGATGGTCCACGCTGTTTTCGGAACTATTTGCCTACTGTGCAGCAAATATTTTGTGTTTTTCTCCTCTTTTTGTATTCACTTAGAGGCAATTGGCTGATTGTTTACAATGGTCATTGATCGACCAAGAGAGACAATAATAAAAATAAAAGTTTAAAGAAACGTTTTTCAACAGATTTCTAAGCGTAAGAAAACAGACAGCAATGCACATCTAGAAATATAAAATATTTGCAAACATTTTTTATTTTATTAATTTGTTTTAAATTCGTTAATAAATGATAAAATAAACAAAACGTAGTAGCCGTGGGAAATCTAGCCGTTAAATTTATTTGCAAATTGAACTTTCAAGCGAAGTCAAAAAGCTACCAGTATGAAGAGGAGCAAAAGAGTTGTAGAGCAGAAAAAATTGGCTGGCTGCCTTAACACTATTTGGCGATTTAATGTGACTATAAATTTAATTTCAGTCTAATCGATACATTAACCTCTGACATATTTTGTTTGTTTTTTTCTTCTCCGGATTACACAAAGGAGCATAGGGCCTCTACAAGGTTTCTCCAACGTACGCGGTTAGATGATATTGTCTTAGAATTGTTCCAGCTTAACGTCCTCCATGTCCTCCATAAACCGGATAAGTCATGCAGGATGGATATTTTCCAGGTGTTCTTTAGCCAGCCTTAGCTTCTGCTTAAGGGGGGACCCACATTTAGACGGTCGAAAAATGCATCATTTTTGGGAATTTTTTTCTCAGGTAAAATAACTTCAAACGTTTTGTAATTCATAAAGTACTTTAATAAATGTCTTGACTGTCTACAAAAATTTTCGGAGAAGAAAAAAAACATTTTAAGTATGGAAATATACACCTCGTCCATGGCACCTCATTCTATCTGTGTACATTCTAGCGCTCTGAATTTTTTTCTGAAATAAAAAAACCAAATTTTTTTTAAAACTTTAGGATAATACCTTCGATGTGACATTTTGATTTAAAAAAAAATGTCGAAATTGATATTTTTTACCCAGTTTTATGTTAAAAGTGATTTTTCATGCATAAAAATTGACTTTAAAATTACAAAAAAATATGAAAATCTTTTTTTTTAAAAAAACACTTAATGTCACATTGAAAACAATTTAATTATCTTTAAAATGAGCTATTGTAAAGCCTGATTGGTTCAATACAGCGTTCTCAATTGTGTACACAAAATCGAAAACTGATGTTTCGAGAAAAACGCGTTTAAAGTTTTGGATACAGGCGATCAGGGCGACGGGTGGCCTGTTAAAAATTTTGTCACTCCTTCAAAAATACAGATATCGACTTGAAATTTTGAAAGTATATTCTTAAATAGTTGTAGAATAGATTAAAATTATTTCCAAAAAATCGATTTTTTTGACCCGATAAATGAGGGTCCCCCCTTAATTGAAAATTCCAATCTAGGAACATTTCTGTGATGTTGTGGGGCGGTTTTCTACGAGCGTGGCCTATCCAACTTCATTTTCTTGTGTGTTAGCTGACGTAAGATGGACTCAAGGTTTGCTTGTCTCCAGGGTTCTTCCTTACTTATTATGTTGGGCCAGAATATGCTTCATATTATTCTCAAGTAAATTTTAGTGAAGCATTCGAGTTTCTGCGTGATCCTTTTCAAAAGGAGTTACGTTTCATTTTCATATAGAGGTGGCCACTTGACGCATGGGTTGGTGTTGGAAATTTGCGAATTTTTCCAAATTTTCCGTAAGCAGTCCTTGCCTTGAAAACGGTAATCTAATAACAGATGTCCAGGGAATACTTGAGTTGAATCACTTTGACCAACTGAACGGCGGTAGTAGTAGTGTGGACAACGAGGTTGAGACCGATACCCCAGGGTGATCCTACAAACTGCGCAAAACTGAGAGACGGAAGCCCATCGCCAAAGAACTGATTGGACCTTATCAGTGCGGCTTTAGACCTGGTAAGTCTACAATTGACCAGATCTTCACGAAGACCCACCAACGACAAATCGACACACTCTACCTTTTCATCAATTTCAATAGCACAAACAGGAATGGCCTCTATGCCGCTATGTCTGACTTTGATATCCCCGCAAAACTTAAACGGTTGTGTAAAATGACGTTGGTAGCTATCGTAAGCTCTGTCAGGATCGGGAGTTCTTCAAGCCATTCGATACCATTGAGTTATACGTGCTGCTAAGTTAAACCGCTTTAGCACTATTTACTGCACAAGTGTCATGCTATTGGCCTGAATAACCGTGCCGTATGTTAAGCGTACTCCAGTCTGGAGAAGGAAGCAAAAAAAGTGGGTATTAGGGTAAACTAGAGCGAAACAAAGTAAGCTGCTGCCAACATACAAGGAGTCCTCGTGTCTTGGACAACATGTCCCTGTTGGCAACCGTGCATTTGAAGTGGTGAAGAACTTTGTTTATTTAGGAACCAGTGTAAACAGCCAGAACGACGGCAGCCTAGAGAGTAAAAGAAGCATAACTCTTGAAAACAGGAGTTACTTTGGACTCAGTAGGCAATTGAGCAATAGAACCCTTTCTCGAAAAACGAAAACACCGTTGTACAAAAGTCTCATCCCCGTCCTTGCATATCGCACAGAAGCTTGGACGATAGCGACGAGAGAAAAATTCTCCGAAAAATCTTTGGTCCTCTTCGCGTAGGCGAGAATGAGTTCCGTAGCCGATATAACAGCGAGCTGTTTAAGCTATACCGTGATGTGGATATATCGAATCGTGTTAAAGTACAGCCGCTGCGCAAGCTTGATCATGTCTCGAGGGAATCCTCCGGCACGGCAGTCTTTCGAGAGAGATCTCACTGGTGGACGACGACGAAGAGGAAGACACAATCTCCGTTGGGGATATCAAGCGAGGCATAACCTGGCAGCGCTTGGTGTCCCCAACTGGCACCAGCAAACCGAGCTAGATGGCGCAATGTTTTAGATTCGGCCAAAACCGACAAATTGTTGTAGTGACATCTGTCTAAGTCTAGTAAGCCCTTGCCTTGATCCATCTGTTGTTCATACCTTCCACTGCGATAGTGCAGTCCAGGTAGCAGAAGCCATCATCGAACTCCAATTATTTGTCTACTATCATTACGTAATTATCGTTGGTGTCGTTGATTCTCAATGCCTTGGATTTTCCGACGTTTTTTTTTGTTTTTTTGTTTTAATGATCGCTGTGTAAACAAGACGTACAGGAAGAAAAGATAAGACTGTAGCAAAAACTGGGTTTCGTGCTGTGATTGAGTTGGCTTAGCCTAGAAGAGCTCCACAGATTAATTCAGAAAAGATCTCAATTTTGTATGGGAACTCCCGAAAACAAAACACAAATAAGACAAAATTGAAAATGATTAGCGCTCAAGCCGGTTGATTGAAATTAGGGGGACTTCCTCAGACATTGTTGTAAAAGTCGAACAACTTTTGATGTAAAATACACATTTGAAAGCAAGACAAATGTTTAGAGACTTTATTCAGTCAGTTTGAACATCATCCGTGAGCATCGTGCGATGTCTAAGGTCAGCGAAAAGTGTGTGCCTTTTCAGGAGCATCAAAACTTCACACAAGTTTCTGGAATTTTATAGCGAGAATACGGATGAATTTATTAAACTGATTATGGATGGAGAGGGATCCTGGATTCATGCAATCAAATCACTGAATAAAAATTCCAAGCAGCTGAAAATCGGATGGGTATCGTTGCTTTAGGACTCAGAAAATAACTTAGAAGTTGATTATAAAGATATGGGCTCGAAAGTTGCTTGATAATACTACTTTCTGCTTCTAAGACCATATTGCTTTTAGAGATTTAGACCTTTCATATTTCTATTTATGTTCGACAATGAAAAGAAAAACTTTTCGAAGGAAAAAATTCTCAAATAATACTTGAAATCGACTTTTTCTGCTTATTTTAAAGGCTTATCTTTTCCTTTTCTTTGATGTTATAATTAAATTTGTGAAGAATCTGGAAAGATACCTGCCTTGAAGGAGAACAGATAAAATAATTTCACAGCCTTTTCTCTTCACTCTCCTTACGCTGAATAGTTCCAAACAGCGGCAATGTAGAGGCTGTGATTGGCCAAGCAGCAGCATTTCCTTACACTTACATACATTTACAATTACGAAAATAAAGTAATATCTGAAAGCTCAACGTTATTTTAAACATCTTTTGAATTCTACTCACTTTTTTCTGATCAAATGCTTCTGCAATCCTTCCATATTTTCCCGTTCACTCCCTTCGACAATTTAATTTAATTTATTTATTTTTTGGCGTAAACTCTTTGCGTTGCTGTTCCTTCGGTTAATTCTTTATAAGCTCTTTTAGATTTGCCTTGCTCATGTTTGGCGTTGTTGTTGTTGTAGTGTTATTAATAAGCCAATTGTGTGTAAGTGAGACGATTACTTGGCGTAAAACTTGAACAGCTTTCACTGCCTTTTGTTTGATGAAATCCACATAAGCGGCTTTTCAAGAGCACGTGTACCCGGTGCACACTTACAAACACACTACCCCATACACATACACATAGCACTACATGCACTTGCCATTTATATATGTATGCAATTGATCTCACTTTTGTTGTTGTTTTATTTACCACAAGCACGCACTGCACTACCTGGGCGTAAGTGGAGCGAATTCCTGTAAATTTTACTTGACACAGATTTATTCGGTTATTGCAGTGGAATGCACGGAAACTCGATTACAATAATAACACTAAGCGAATTGTTGGAAAATGCAATTTTCGCAGTTAAGTTTGTTTGCGTTTAGTAGGAACAGCTGCAAGCAATTTTTTAGAGTAATATGAAATTGAGTATGTATTTGTGCATGTACATATATGTATCGGTAATCACTCACATGCATGCATATTTAGGTAGAATTATTTGTATATAAATTTTTGCTTATATTATTTTTTATTATTTTTTTTACTTCAGAATTTTTTAATTTTTAAAAAACTTTTTTATCGTAATATTTTTGGTTTATTTAACGGACTGCTTGTTGTTACAGCTGTGATAGGTATTTATACAGATATATTCAAGTTTGAACGAAATTATTTGTTAGTTAATGAATTTTTTGTATATTGGCTTTGCACCCTTGAAGAGTCGTAAAGTAGTAAATCAGACTAAAATTTGATATGTTTCGTTTAATTTGGTTTAAATTTTAGCGAAAACTGTTAATTAAAATTTCTTTTTTTTTTTTTGATCGTTATCACGATATTATTAATATTATTACTATAATTTTTTTTTCAGATATTTCTAGTGAGGCATTTTCAACCGCAAAAATGACGCTGAATTAATTCGCCTTAAATTTTATTCATTTTTTTTAAAACTCCAGCACAATATTAAATTTATATCGACATTTAATATACACCTCCAAGCAGCTTTTTCAACCTATTTTTGTTTTTTTTTATATTTTTAAATATTTTTTTTTAATTTTGTATAATTAACTTAACTGTATTATTATTTTACAATTTAATTTTATGCGAATAATTTTTTCGATTTTTGATTAACTAGCTAATTTTTTTTCCATTTCACAACTTTCACTGTTCGTTTTCACACGCTTTAAGCTTTCACTCCGTCAAGTTCGTCATTTATTGCTGCGCTTACTGCTTTCGTTTTAGTCTGCAAATAAAAAAAACAAATGCAGTAAATTAATCCAAGTTAAAATAATTCTATGTCAATATGAAAAAATGTCAATATTTTTAAAACAGACTCTCTTTTTATAGGTCAAAAAAAAAAATTATACTCCCCTGTCTTACTAAATGACTGACATGGGTAATGACCTCCAAGTTTTTATTGAGCTGACTAAATTTTTCTATAAGCTGAACAGATTTAAATACCGACACCTGCCAACCTGCTGCCTTTCTTCGTCTAGTGCGGCAACAAAACTCAAGAACCAATTAATATGCGCCAGTTCATGTAATTAAAGCACCGAATACTTGTAATTGCGCTTAAGAAAAAAATTCGTTGCTGTTGTTGCAGCAGACTAATTTTGCGTACATGTATAGAACGCTCCTCAAGAGACGAGCAAGCTGGATTTCGCCCTTACCCAAGTTGCGCTGACTAAGTCAACGCTCTTCGAATCATAGTAAAGCAGTCTGTTGATTGGCGCTCTCCGCTTTACAATATGTTGAATACAAAGGGAGTTCCCGTTACGATATTCTGCCTCATCAGAGCGTTTTATGAGAACTCCGAATTGGCAGTGCTTCAAAACGGCAATATCATCGATCCATTTACCACCAACCTAAGTGCAAAGCAAGATTGTCCTTCTCACATCTTCTCTTCAGTATTGTTCTAGACGACGTCACAAGCCAATTTCCCCTACACAAAAGGGTTACCGTATGAAGTTTCACCAGACATGGACTTCGCTGATAACATCTGCCTCCTTTCTCACAAACTCACTGACATGCAAGCGAAGGCGGATGGACTAGTCACGCTGTCACGTAATGCTCGGACTGAAGGTCCAACATCGCGCAAGATCAAAATTATGAGAATCAACTACGTAATAGAGCGAGACATATAATAGTTAACGGATGCCCGGTGGAATTTGTCGAAAGCTTCTGCTACGACGGCTGCCCTATGACGGCAGAGGGTGGAGTAGGCTAAACAAAGCAAGGGCGGCATTCTGGCGAACGCATATAGTATGGGCGAGTTTGCAAATTCCCAGGCGCTCTAACACCATGGTTAGTCTCTAACAACATCACACAGAGGCTACGATCTTTCGCCATCGGTAACGATGCGCTGTGATGAGCAACGAATTAGAAACCCATCCCATGGCAAACCAAACGCAGAAAATGACAATGGATGGGTCATACGCTTAGAAAACCACCAGATAACATTACGAGAATGTCACTAGACTGGAACTCTCTTGCGGGAGAGCTCGCGAGGTTCAAAGAATACTTGGAGAAGATCGAATGAATCGTTGTACAAAGACCAGTCCAAAATCGTGTACGATTAAAGAGTCTTGTCGAGGTCCTACGCTTCCAAGCAGAGTGAACAAGGAAACATAAAACAAATGAAAAAAACATGTACGGTAGAATGCTGTTGGAGTGATAGTAATTGACTGAATATAAGTCCGTAGGAACAAGGTAGTTCGAAGAAGTTTGTTCTGCAAATTAACTTAGTGTTCTGTGTAAGTTTAGTGGTCCCAGGCGCTTCAAGGTGTTTACATCTCTCTATTTAGAAAGCGTTTTGAATAACTCGAATAATTCACTTTTCTCGTGCTTGCTCCAACTTAAACTGTCTTCTACGCATAACGTAGGATCTGTACCGGAGATCTTTATAGAAAACTCGACGTATAAGAGCCTCAGAAACATTAAGTTACTTTGCAAGGGTCGTCATTGAGTTTGAAGGGCTCGCATCAATGATCGCTTCTACTTGTGGAATAAATTCTGTAATGGCTCGTCCTCTCACTATCAGCTCTAGCAAGAAGTAATGATCTGCCATCCGAAGGGCTTTCTAGCTAATCTTCTAATCCTGTGATATGGAAGAAGTGTTGACATGCTTATGCGGACCACATCGAGTTTGCCTCGGTTTCAGCGTCCATATGACAAGAAGGAAATCATTTGAAAATTGTTGAAATTGTTTGCATTGGGCTTATAATGGAAATAACTTTCTTGGCCACCAGCACCAAATTTTCACCTTCATTTTAGCGGTACTAAAGAATATAATACATCAATTTTTCTCTGTTTTATCTATATTTTTGTAACGCTAGCACACAAAGCTTATGCCATGAAATACCCAAAATACCCGACGGTGAAAGAATATTTTTCGAAGCGCACTAGGCAGCTCGAAATTTTCGTTAAATTTATATTTAAAATTTTTAAAGATAGGGCTCACTAAAGACACCAAGTGGAGAAGGTCATAACTTCTTCCTCCACCTACTTAACATACAAATCGGACTTGTTGAAATTGTATAAAATGCTCGCTTCAGTCCATTCAAGCCTTTTATGAGTCATAGACGAGGCTACAGTTACAAAAAGGAGGAAAACACATAAAACACGCGCAACAGTCAGTTCACTAAAACTTACTTCAAAGGAACGGCCCTTTTTATTTTTGTTTTTAATATATTAAAATTGAATACCACATTGATCTGAAAAATTCCAAAACTCGTGCTTATTTAACTAAGTAGTAAGTTTCACCTTAATTATGAATTATTTACCTTGCAATTAGGCGTTAATATTCTTAGCATTTTCCACTTTCACAACCAACTTATCGAAGCTGTATTTTTCCATCATTAACATAGTTCCGCCCATCCCACCTCATTTCTACCTCTGTTACGACAACAGCAAAAGTGGATCGTGCAAATTCCTTACATTCGACTCGCTTTGGCCAACTTTTGCCAATTACGATAATGTGTTTCAAAGTGTGCGTGTTCGGGTTGCGGCAATTATGAGTGCATATGTATGTTATGTATGAGTATGCTCGTGTGTGTGTGTGTATATAAATACAGACTTTTGTGTTGAAGTGTGTCCGGTCTACATCTTTTTCTTGGCTACGGTTAATGCTCGAGTTGGTAATGATTGTCGACTTATTTAGTAAATAAGTACAATAACAAAAACGGGACTTGAAAATTTTTTGACAATATATTTATTTGCGTGGCATTTTTGTGCAGCAGCCATTTACTAGGTACTCAATTTTTATTACTTTTGTTAGAAACAACTTTTCGGGCATGCATTTTACTAAAATGACTGTTGATTGGTGATTGGTAAATGACATTAGCGCTAATTCCATCTGAGCGGAATTGGTGATAATCGCGGAAATGTGTGCTGATTAGAGTCTACGTCAGGTGGCGCAAAAGTAACCTTGCGATGTTTTTTGGCTGTAATTTAAAAAACAAATGAAAAACTTTGATTCTTCTTGTGGATTATTTTTATTTGGTCTTTTAATTTTTTGTACATCAAGTCGAGAATATGATGTCATGTAAATGGCCGTCGCCACAGTTGATTGCCATTTGAGCCGTTTTCATGGCATTTTCCATCACTTTAGCCAAAACTTTCGGCGATAGGTCCTCACATTCTTGACGGATGTTGCCTTTAAGAGCTGCAAGAGTCTGAGGCTTGTTGACATAAACCCGCGACTTCAAATGCCCCACAAAAAGAAGTCTGGAGCGGTCAAATCAGGCTATCTTGCTGGCCAGTGCAAATCGCCAAAACGGGAGATAAGGCGCCCGGGAAATGCATTCTTCAGCACGTGCAGTGTGTGCAGCGTGTGCACCGTCCTGTTGGAACCACATGTTTTCCAATCCCAATTCATCAAGTTGCGGCAAAAAGAACTCGTTGATCATTACTCTGTAGCGCTCACCATTCACAGTAACCGTTTGGCCCGCGACGTCTTCGAAGAAAGAAGGTCCGATGACTCCTCCAGCGAAAACAGCATACCATACAGTGACTTTGAGCGGGTGTAATGGCTCTTCGTGGGTTACACGCGGATTTTCAGTGCCCCAGAAGCGTAAATTTTGCTTATTTACGTACCCGCTAAGATGGAAATGGGCCTCATCACTCATGATTATTTTTGATGAAAAATCATCTTCCTCTTGGTGGTGATTAAGGATGGCTTGATCGTATGTTAGACGCGATTGGCGGTCAGCAGCTAACAGCTGATGCACCGTCTGGACTTTGTACGGAAACATCTTCAAATCTTGTACTCGTACCAAAATTCGCTGTAAAGACCGTCGACTGATACCCATTTGCGTGGCACGTCGTCTGGTCGATGTCGACTGACGCTTCCATGACATCCTCGGCTACAGCAGCAATATTCTCTGCAGAACGGCAGAGCGTCCGGGGTCTGCCACGCCTGGCAGCATCTCGTGTTGTGCCAGTCTCTTCGAGGCGAGCGGCTAAACGTCGCAGTGTTTCACCAGTAGACGTTGGACGGCGAGGAAATCTGCGACGAAATTCACGATGTGCTAAAGTCACCGACCAATTATTGGTCAAATAAATAATCAGCAATATTCCGCGTTCTGGAGCAGTGTAGCGTAACATTGTTTGTTAAGGTGTATTTCGCATGTGTTTACTACACAATTGTCAAAACAGAACTGACATTAGGAGCCAATCCCAAAATTTATAGCATTTTCTGATAGAAGGATTACTTTAGCGCCACCCTGTATAAATAAGAGGGTATATATGTATAAATATGTAAACAGAAATAGTTCAGAGAAATCGGAACAGCATGCGTTTCTACTACCAGAGGCTTACGAAATGGAGAAACTAACAAAATTGTTTTACTTCTACAGGGTTGCCCATATTCGACGGACCCATCTGGCAACCCTGCATCTTTTGAAGAGACGTCAGATCGCTTAATGACATACCGCGTTGGAAGCGTCAGTCCAAGCAGATTTTTACCATGGAACAGTACACGCCACGCGAGCGCTCCCAAATTGTTGAAATTTACATTCAACAAAAGAAGTCAAAAGAAGAAGAAGAAGAACAAATACATTATGTCCGATGAGGCTCATTCCTTAATTGAAAGGGGCGGTAAACAAGCAAAATTGCCGTATTTACGCCACTGAAAATCCTCACGAAATTCAAGAGGTATCTCTTTACAACGAAAAAGTCACTGTTTGGTGCGGCGTTAGTGCGAAAACGATTATTGGGCCGTTTTTCTTCGAAAATGAAAATGGTCAAGCTGTTACCGTCAAGCAGGAGCGTTATCGCGATATTATAACCACTTTTGTGATGTCAAATATTCGTGGAAAGGGTATGAGGCAGTTCTGGTTTCAACAAGACGGCGCTCCACCACAATCGATTTTTTGAAGAAATTGTTTCCTAGTCGTTTGATGCCGAAAAATGGCGATTTTGACTAGCCACCGCGTTCGCCCGATTTAACGCCTCCTGACTTCTTCTTGTGGGGATATTTAAAATCAAAGGTCTATATTAATAAGCCAAAGACCATAGAAGAGCTCAAGAATAACATCCTTGAGGAAATAGCCGCTATTCCAGCTGAAATGTTAGCTAAAACTATGGAAAATGCTGCAAAGCGGGCACAATAAGCCGTACAGGCTCAAGGCGGCCATTTAAGAGATATCATATTCGGAAAGTGATGTCAGGAAATTTACTTGAACCAAATAAAATGATTATTATCGTCCACATCAAAAATTGTGTTTTTCTTTGATTTAAAAAAAAAAAACACATGGGTCCGTCGAATATGGGAACAGTATGAACTTAAATTATGAATTACAGAATGGCTTTCTGTATTGGTATCCTAGCAACTTGCTGAGTGTATTTTGGGCATTCCAGAGCCATTTTAAGCTGAACGTATTCCCTTCAATTTACTGATTCATATTTATACACTTGTCCTGCCATATGTTCTGTTACAAGTTAAGTTCGTCATAGATATGAAATTATAATACTTTCTTTAACGAAGTTAGTTTCATTTAACTAATGCAAATCTTAACCCTTAACGGCCAAAAGGCCCGTTACGGGAACATAGTACTTATGCAATAGAAAACGAAAGGACACAATACGGGGGCATGAAAAGAATTCAGTTTTTATTTCATTTCCGCAAATCCATCACTGCATTTGCTTCGAAAAATATCATAATTTTAAAAATTATAAAAATAAATTTCATTTATAAAATTTTAAATCAAATAAATGTATCGAATTCGTGTCTTAATAAATCAGTTTAAATGTTTAGGTTAAGTTTTTATCCTTATAAACGTTTTAGAATTTCACCTAATTTTACGTCGTCTTATGGGCGAGTTTTCCGAAAAAAGCTCTCGTTAAGGGTTAAAAGAAAAATGTAATTTTCGTTCTAAATGGTAACTATTTGCTTTTACACATTCCTTCAAACGATTAAGCCGGTTCAGTTATTGCAGCACGCACGATTTCCATGGATGGTGACGTCGCTGCTCAAACCTAAGATTGTTTGAGACTCTCCAAACTTAAGACTCTCTGACCACAAATTGTAGTCCAATGGATTTAGATCTGGACTTCCAGAGTGTTAATATTTTGCGGCTATGAACACAGGAATATTGTCTTTTAGCCACTGTTGGGCGATTTTTGCCTTATGGGCCGGAGCGGAGTCTTGTTGGAAGATCCAACAATCTCCATTGAATAGTATACTGCTCAAATGCCTCACCACGCCTTCTAATACTTCTTTCTTGTACACTTTTGCCCCGGTCTTAACCCCTTTTTCGCAGAAATGGAGAGATTGAACGCCTTTACAAGACACTCCCCACCAAACCAAGACGAAGACTGGGTGGTGGCCACTCTGAACCCTTGGAACAGCGTGTTTTACGTCTTTAGAAGCTTTAGCATAGGTTTTGTCGTTTTGCTTATTAAAAGCTTCTTCAACCGTGAACATTTTCTCATCTGTGAAAAGAATATTTTCATGGCCGTTAACCGCGTGCCACCGAAGAAGCTGCTTGCCCCTGTCGCGATCTAATTTTCTTCAAGCGCGTTGTCAAAAGATGTCCAGTAGAGCGACGGAAAGCTTTCATGTGTAGATAATTCTCTATTTCCCCTGGACATGATTTTCTGCTTTCTAAGCGGAATATCTGCGAATGCATTCTCGAACGGCTTTTACGGCTGCACTGGTTCGAACCACGCGAGGATGACCACTTCTTTTTCTGTCTGTCCCTTCGGACATTTGGAA
>JAYXIM010030974.1:0-46573 GCA_037575425.1 Anastrepha fraterculus
AATACTCTTTTATTTTTCGCTTTGGTAGGTATCACTTCTCATTCTACTGGGCAAGATTTACCTATAGCCTTTCATAATTTTCACCGTTTAGTTGCTCAATTGTCTGCTTCACACAATTTACCTGAGAAAGCAATCAATTTTTTACTCGTATTTCCTCGCTCAATATTGTTCTTTCATTATTTTTTGGTTTTTTTTCTTTTGTTTTCGCTAGCTTATTTGTGTTTCATGCCCTTTGCTACCCTAAAGTAGCTACACTCTTGCACACATAAACTTGCTTACTAGGTGTGGTCCATTAAATGGGGATACGGACAGGGTAAATCATTTAGTTTGGATGTGACACAAATTTACTCATTAACATTTTCACAACACAAGTACACGTCCCCTCTATCCTCACAAAGCTCTAAGCGAAGCCTTAATTATTCAAAGCAGTGATGGAAGTATTCTTCCGACAGCTTCTCAAGGTTGTGCTCCTTTTAAAGCAGACTTTATATACAGAAAGAAGCCACTTTTATATACAGATAGCAGTCCCATGGTGCAAGATGAGAGGAATAAAGTGAATTACTGGGTCACTATAATTGGTTAGAAAGCACAGATAATGCGGTGGGAATTGCCTGAGTGGAAAACCCATGATGTGTGTTTCCCCAATACGGATCATTTCCTCATTACTTTTCCACGTTATTTATCAAGAACTATTTTAGAAGAAATTCCGATTGATAACATTGTGCGACAGTGATTTTATACTTTTATGGAGACCTAGTACAACATGTAGGTATAGTAAAACTTGTTTAGTTTTTCTATAGCCATAAGTTGTGCTAGGTCTCCATAAAAGTAAGTATATTTAATTTTTTTTTTTTTTGTCACACAGTGTAATTGCCCTTCAGAGACGTAGAGAATGTGTATATAATCTTATGAATATCCTAAAAAAACGAGTGTTATTACTTTGAGTTTAGAATCCTTTGCCCTGTAGAAAAGTGCCTTGGGAGCGATTCATCTCCAAGGTCTTTTCGTTCATATTTTAAATATTATATCTTTTCAACCAATTTATTAAAAACCTTTCATTCATAAATGCAATTTGCGAAACGAATTCCAAATTTTTAAGTAACGGAGAACCTACCTACAGGCTGACTGACACAAACAAAATTCCAGACTCTTTTAACGATTTTTGCATAACCAAAAACATAAGCCATAACCAATTAAAAATGTAGTATTAAACCTATAGATACATCACTGGAAAGACTACCGCCACCATATTGAGGAGCAGCTCGACATTGAACCTGCCTATATTCACTTCAACGACGTAGTCCTAGAGGCAGGGACCAGATCGACACCAAAGCAAGCAAATAGATCAAATACAGCAGCAACTCGCGTTTATATTAAGAAGAAAACTATTATAAAAGAAAGTTAGAAAAGAAACTCAAGAAAAAGAAGGCGAAGAACTAGATCACCCGACGACAAACGAAAGCTTAGCTAAAAAAGTTCTAAAGGATACTTTAAGTAAGAGAAGTAATTTTTTATTTTACGAAAACTATTTGAAGAGGCTTACTCCCAATCACGTTACAAAGTAATATTTATGGAAACGAACGAAAAAATTTGACACAAATAAAACACCAAGCACCATTCAAGAAATATAACAACTCAAAAAAGGAAAAGGTGAAAACTGTAGCAAAATACTTCGAAAAAGTTCTGTCGAATGAGGAAGAAAAGAAAATCAACAACCAGAACAACTTCTGTTATAATTTCGCAAAAATAATAAGTCGGATACTCACGAAAAAGGGCACCTGGATATGACATGAAAACAGGATCATAAATTTGGATCTAGAGAAAAGTATTTGACCATCTAACAGATCCTACATATAAAATCCATTTGGATCTTGCAATAATCGTTACTGTGTGGCAGTATTTTTGGACGTTGCTAAAGCACAAAATAAAAACAGTAATACTACATTTTGACTGCGCTGGAATGAGTGGAGCTATGAGTTTATTGGAATAGTATTTTTCACGTAGAAGTTCTCGGGATAACGGAAGTTTGCAGGATAATTAAAACCCATCCAAAACAACTATCAGAAGTATGCATTTTTACTGGCAGTCAAGCAGCCATCTTAGCTTTAAAGTCACCTACAACCAATTCAAATATCATCAGATAATGCAAATAAAAACTTAATGCTTTAGCGCACACAACAGACTTCACCCTCATCTGGGTACCTGGTTTTAGGAACACAGAAGGAAATGAGAAAACTGATGAACTGGCAAGACAGGAGGCATCTTATAAAGAGTCCGAAGCTGTGGAAATAGACTGTCCCCAAGGAATGTACAAAGGGAGATCTTCTCGCTATTCCAGAAGCAGGCCTTTGAATCAGATCAACTAACACGGATACTTGCAAAATAACCTAACAAATGTGACCCAATTTCAACAAATCCAGAACTCTCGAGTTGTTAAGAAAGCCACGAGTAGACATATTCAGAATTACTTCAACAATAACCGGCCACTGGCTTTTGAAAGACTATGCCAGCAAGATGAGATACCGGTACAACGAGAGATGTAGAAGCTGCAATCAAAAAGAATCTAAAGAAACAGTGTTTTCCTATCTATATGAGTTCTCAAGTCTGGCCGCCCTTACACATATTTAGAATGCTGGGGGAATTTTCGATGGTCAACTTTAAAGGAATTGGCGAAAAGAAAATATAGGAAAGAGACAGTTTCATAATTAAATGAAGATGGTTCGACTAATAAAAAGCAGTGGTTTCACAAGAGGTGTATCAAAATGGCATATTTTGTGCTAATTGCGTCTGGGCTGTGTCAATCAGACACCATCTTTTCACTAATTGAGCATAAAAAGCTACCTAACCAAACGGAGTTTCTAACTTAAATATAACAATAATTGTTCAGATGTTCATCAAATAATAGTTGGAGTTCCGAAAGGAAGCGTTCTAGGACCACTACTTTATGTTTTGTTCACCGCAGACATATCACCTCTTGACGAAACCAATTTATCAATTGCTATGTTTGGCACTGGCCATGAAGCGACGCATATAAGCTCCTTACCTAATTATTAAAAACATACTTAAGGTCAACAGAGATGTACAAAATACATGTGGAGAAGAAAAAAAAAAATTCCTGTAAAATTCCAGAATAAATCATTGCTACACTTTATCTGATTTATCTGATCAAGAATCAGAGAAGCAACTTCAGTGCGAAGGAATTGTATGGCAATACAGATGTTTTTTACGGAAGCAAAAGAAGCTGCATTCGAAAGTGAAGGTTTCGCGCTAATAAGCTGTTAAATTTTTATTTTTTTTTACTTTCTTTTTGTTTGATCATTCTGCATACATTTTTTGGAGGGTGCTGCTGAGCTAATCATCCTTAGCTGTCAGAAAATAAAAGTAATTCCAGCTAATGTCGAGCGACACATTCTTTACATTCGATGCGCGCGTAATTTCTTTATAGCAGAATCAATCTCATTATTTGGTAGCCACACCTCGTATAATCACAAAACATGGAAATACATCAGAAATCAGCAAACAATGAAAAACGACGGACTTCTGAGATAGAAAAAATGGTTCTTCTTAGATATACTAAAATGAAAGAAAATCTTGTTTTTGGGGAGGAAAAAAATCATGAAAAACGCTATTTTAAAAGGTTTCTCGCTGTCAGTAGCCAGTAAAAGGATCATTCAACCCAACACTGAAAAGTAATATCCATAAAATAACAAAAAACGAAACAAAAAACACAGTTCCTACATTTACATGCCAAAATATTGACAACAAGAAAAACGTCTCTTCGAATTTTCACATCGTGCCCAAGAAATAACGGCAAAAAAGGTAAATTGAGAAATATAAAGTCGATTCAAGTGAGCAGTTAAATGCGGAAAAATAAAATAAATTGGCTGTCTACCAGCATAGCCATCAAAACCACACACCAGCTCGCATTCGCTGAAATATGAATGCGCACACATACACACATACATGCACGAAAGTTCATTTGCTTTTCTTTTCATATGGAATCTACCATTTAAGTGACTACTGCGAACACATTTCTAGTATACGAGTATAATATCAAGGTTTGCCCCAAAATTTTTCTCCTCTCCCCCACACACTTCTATGGATTCGAGTGCGTGTATGCTCGTATGCTCATGTTTCACACAAATCGGATTTCGTAGGCCTAAGCACACAATCGATGGATTTGCAGTGTAAAAATTGTGTAATTCATGTTGATTTGGGTGTTGAGGCGAAACCAACTATTTTCGTTACTTTCGAGTAAATATGTGCATATGTATGTGTGTCAGCCAAATGAGAAAAGGATTTGTCATATTTTGGCAATCAGACAGCGAATAGTTGCAGATTTGTAACATAAAATTGATTTAAGATTACAAGCATTTGCCATTATGAAGGCAAAATTTTATGGTATTTGAAGAGCGAAAAAGTGAGGCAGGTAGGTAAAGGTAGATATTTGCATAAAAAAAATGTATTCCCTTATAAATTAACCCAGATAGCACTAAAGGTTATTTAGCGCAGAATTTTTCACTTTTTCTCTGTCGTACTTATTAAAGCAGATGTAAAAAAAAATATTTGTAAGCATTGAACAAACAAACAAGTTAATTGTTCTATATTTTTAGAGCTGTCACATACCATATACATACATATACACTAAGCGAAATAGATATATGGAACACTGAAAAAACAAGTTTTTTTTCGTCATAAAATAATCACAGATTAGTACACCCTTCGTCGTAAGGGGAAAAAACAAACGTAAGAATAAAGCATGTTAAAAAATGATCTAATTTTTTTTTATTGTAAAAATTTAATAATTTTCAAGGGCGTAAAAGAAAATAGGTAATACGGAACAAAACTAATATTAAACCTAAAAAGAAAAGAAAAATATATGAAATAATATGTAATTGATTGTATGCCCTCTATTATTTAATGTAACTACTACTAGTCTTCGTGGCATCGAATTTACTCGCACTAAGGGGCACTACGGACGATTTTCGTGCTTTCCTCTTGAATAGCATTTTTAAGCTGCACTAGGATTACGTCCTTGCCTTTATAAAATTGCTTGCTAAGAATGACCAATAGGCGTTCCATTGAATTTAGGTCCGCTCAAACTTTGGGTGTCTTCAGCACAACAATATTTTTCGACGCAAAAAACCCCTTAAAGAAAATATGTCGCAAATAATTATTTTCCTTGATTCAGAACATAAAATTCGTGAGTTCGTGTCACTTATTTAACCTGATGTTGGAGAGGATCGTGCAAGCCGTAGAACTCAATCGCTCAGGCAACTCATTGTCAGCCTTGAAATCTAACGGAGAAACTCTCTTGGTAGCTTTGGACTAAGTAGATAATTGAGTCGTAAAGTCCTCTCTCGACGAACAAAACTAACACTCTACAAGGCTCTCATAATTCCCGTCTTAACTTACATAGATCGCAGAAGCGTGGACGATGACAATATTCGATGAGAAAATATTCGAAGAGAAAGATTCTGCGCAAGATGGTGGTAGCAGAAGAAGAAGAACGCGTCCTCTGCGTTGGTGTGTCCAACTGGCGCCAGTTAGCACGAGAAAGAAACGACTATCGCGCTTTGTTAAACTCGACCAAAATCGCCTAAGCGATTATCGCGCTAATTAAGAAGAAGAACTCAATTGTATCATAATATTTAAGCTTAAAATAAAAATACTTCAAGTAAGTTCTTTTTCTTTGGTAAGAAATATAGGGTTTTCAAATAAGAGGTGTTATTTCGATATTCAAAGAAAAATGTTATTTTTTAATATAAACGATCGGATGTTTATTTCATTATAAAGTGGAAGGTATGCTGTTAATAGTGGAAAATAACATCAGGCAAATGACCACCATGACCACGCTTACAGGACAATATCCTTTTCATGAAATTTTCCATAACCGAATTGCAACGTGACTGCCCTATGTCCTCGATAGCCTCACGAATACCATCAATGAGGTCTTGAATTGAGCCTGGGCTGTTGGCGTAGATCTTCTCCTTCACGTGGCCCCAAAAAAAAAAAAAGTCGCAAGATGTTAAGTCACAAGATCTCGGTGGCCAATTGTGATCCCCTCTTGGAGAGATAACACGGTCTGGAAACTTTTCCCGTAAAAGATCAATGGTTTCGTAGCACCGTCTTGTTGAAAATAAATTTAATTTTACATTATTCGAATTTCGCAAGCTTCAAAATCAAATTCCGCACACTACTATTGCAAAAAGAACAATAAACACTTACTAACACATTTCCTGCATATGTTGACGCTCACGAGAGTTGATTGCAATGTTAGTCTAATGTTAATAGCAGGCTGTTAATGCAAATAATGTTCGCATGACGCCGATGGTAATGCAATGTCAGGAATGCTAATGAGGCAGCATTTGTATGCGTGTTGGGGAGCAACAAATTAGTAACTGCTTAACAAATATGTTTTGGTGATGGCATTGTTGTGATGCCATTGGAAGTAAGCTGCGAGCTAGCGCACTACTCGAAAAAACTGTAAATTACACTTAGCTCTGTTTAGCATGGTAGTTACGTTCTTAGAAATGCGTGCAAAAAAAACAACCAATCGTGTAAAAGAGTATTTGCAACACGTGGTAAATTTGGTGATAAATTCCACAACTTCCAAAAACTTTCATGTCCATTCAAGTTTCTACTAGCATATGAGCACAAAATAATGCGCCTCTTGCACTCATAGCATTTCTGAAGTCAAATTGCGATTACTTTTTCACATTTTTTATACATATATTCTATTATGAATCGCTTTTGTAAATATTTTTAGCGGATGACTCATAAGATTATATTTGCTGCAGCGTTTTGCGAGATTCTTTTTTGGATTATCTGGAAAATTTTCATTTTGAAAACTGCTTATGTCTATAAACGGCAGAAATTGCCGCTCTTAATTCACTTAAAACCATTCTGCTGAAAAATGTTTCTATCTTTCTTTTGGTTTTTCTTCCACATAGCAGCTTCTGCAAAAGTCACTGTGGGAGGCCGCTGATTGGTTTGCGTCTATCGAGAAGGGCGTGGTCTGTAAGAAGTCATATAGCTACCGATATTTCTTTCCAACCTTGGCAGATGACCTGTTGTGAATTTTCGTAATTTTCTCTGCTCTGCCTACAAAAGCTGACAAAAAAAAATGTTTTAAATTATATTATATTTAAATTATATTCACAAATTTCTAAGTAATAAACCAAAAACCAAAGATATTTCAGTTTCAAAAACGCTATACCAAAATCTTCAGCATTGAATAAATATCAAAATATTATTAAAATCTTTTTACAAGATTTTTTCAGTATATTTCTTCTATCGGGTATTGTTTTACGAACTTAAGAGCTTTTCCCGACAAACTAACACTGCCATTCATGTTTTTAAAGAATCATTGAAATGGTTTAACGAGCACAACAGTTCCTGGCAGTCCCTGCAGTCCCGACTCGAATCCGGTGGAGAGCTTCTCAGGGTGCATGACGCTCAAAATTTAAGCACAGAAAAGGGCAAGGACCAGTAAAAAACTGTACTAGTGCTTAAATTAGCTATTAAAGATGCTTAGTAAGTTTTGGATCGCACTTTACTGGAACATTTTCTGATATCAATACCAAAACGTATTTTTCAAGTTATTAATAAAAAAAGTTATTAATAGAAGACCAATTAATTATTAAAATTTCTGTAAATATGTCTATATTACAAATTAAAGTGATGCGTTTATACGAATATGTTCTTATTTTTACTTTTGATAACGAAACCAAATCTGTGCAGATTACTTTCATGCCTCGCTACTCATTGTCATGACTTGCCGTACCTCTAAACAGCGCTCTAATACCTCACACAGATAATGATACAATAAATATTTAGGTATTCTGTTAGACAGGCGTCACTGGTGACACTGGTACAGTGTGGTGTGATACCTGGAGATGGTATCTATATTTTCACTGATAGCCAGACGGCGATAAAATCCCTCACAAAACAGCCGACAACCTCCAAGGTAACCATGAAATGCCGCGCAACTCTTAACAAGGTGGCTGAGTTATTTCACCTAATGATAATATGGGTTCCTAGCCATTTTGACACTGGGGGAACTTCAGAGCCGATGAATCGGTACCAAATTGACTGATGAGTACATAGACAATAATATAGGTATACCCTTGCAAACATGTAAACTACATATCCGCGATGAAATCGTAAGAGTAGCGAATGAAATATGGCGTAATGAAGCCACTTGCAAAATCGCCCAACACCTGTGGCCCACTCTCAATGCTAAACGCACGGAACTTCTACTAAGAAGAGATAAGCACAGTCTTAACACACTGATTTCAGTTAATACGGGGCCCTGCCTAATCGGTAGGCATGCCCAGAGAATGGGTGTGAAAACACATGACTTCTGCATAAGTTGTCTAGACGAGGAAGAAGAAGAGACGATCCCGCACTATTTGTGTCACTGTTCTGCTCTATCCAGTCGGAGACTCGCCATTTTGGGTAGACAATCAATTAATGAGTTGGAAGATCTCGACTCTGTCGAAATTAAGGATCTTCAATCTAACTTAACCTAGACAGGTGTGATATATTTTTAAAGCAAAAAAAAATTGGGCGTTCATTTTTCTGGTTCTTGGTTGTAGCCAAGCATTGCCATTCGCCAATAAAGGTCTCATATACAAAGGAATTCCTAAACCAATATGGACGTACGGAGTCGAAATATGAAGCTCCGCCTCAAAATCTAACCTGAAAATGCTACAGAGATTCCAGTCAAAGGTGTGTTCTTACGCAAAGCTAAACTTCATTCTATTGTAACTCTAAATAATACTAAACTTTTTTTTTAAGACAGATTGTGTGTAATAAATGGAGTTACAAAAAAAAAATTAAAAATTTTGTGTGATATTTAAAATTCTATTTAAGATTTTACGTGGAAGCTAAATTCCCTGTACTTTGACAAAGAATATGAGTTGGAAATAGTTGTATTTAGAGAAGAGAGAAGGAAGTAAAACTAAAATAAAGAGTACGTTTATAGTTTTTTTCTGGACAGCAAAGCAAGTACAGCACTCCAGCAACATTAAGTCCATTGTACTGCACTCGAGTATCCTTTTTAATTTTCTTTAAATCTAACCGACCTCCGAAAAAATCTGAGTAGCTCTTTTGGTGCCAACGAGCCAAGGTGGTCGCTTCTTAACAAATCAGTGGCAAAGACCTCAAGCCGGATTCGAACGAAGGCCAGGCAGCCGCACAGAGGATGGTCCACCGTCTCATCCTCCTCTCCATATACTGGACAGAGCGCACTGTCTGAGATGCCTACCTTTTCTATGTGCTTCGCCCACAGAAAGTGGCTCGTCAGCAGTCTAACCAGCTGTCTGCACTCTCTTCTGCTTAATGACTGGAGGATTTGCGACAGTCGGTCGGACACGATAGGTAACATCAGTTTTGTCCATCAGCGGCCTTTCTCATCTTGCCAGGCTCGCTTGTGCTAAACGTGGCTTTAATGGCGGCAGAAGGGAGTGGCTGATCGGGCTGCGGGCCAATATAGTTTATTATTAATTGGCGATTTTGACGTTTAAGGACCTGGCCTCGTTTAAAATAATGTTTTTTGGTGTTTCTTTAAAAGCGTGTAAAACGGAAACCACAAGAGATTTTGTATTTTTATTTTCAGTATGGTCTTCCAAAAAACGATATGTCGCTGGCGACAGGGACTCCGGGACTCACAGGTGTCTGAAATCAAAAAAGGCAAAAAGGTTCTTGTTCAATATGAATGTCGTTATCGTGTGAACTAATCTTAAAAAAAAATTTACGAAAAAGCGAAAATGAAAAACAATTGTCTCACCCTTTTTTTGACTTCAGAGGCCCAAAAAAATACTACAATTCTCTTCCAAACGATCGAAGTTCACATGATAACGAAATCAATTCTACGTCATTTAAATATAATTTCATCAAAATCGGTTCAGTAGAACCGGCTATATATGTATGTGTGGCCGAAAGGTGGTTCCGAGATAAACTAAGTTGTGCGTTCCTTCTTGAATCCGAAGAACTGTTTTTTTTATTTTTATTTTAATCCCTCAATTTGAGCACATTTAGGTAAATGAATGTTTGTTTATGTACCTGGAAACTAGCCTTGCAATTTTACTTCCACAAACCCAACAACATTTTTCCGTATAAATAGCAATTCACGCTTTGTTTTGCCTGAAAACTAATTTTCAAGTTTACTTTATCTCCGTAACTATTCGGAAATTCGAAAATCGTTTCGCAACAATATTTTTGAACCTTTAATCTACATAGATAAGCAAAAACACAATCAATTTTTTTTTAAATGAGACGAGAGGCTTAAGGGGTTAGTGGTAGTTAGAGGCCCGAAAAAATTATAATTTTCAATAATTTTTGAGTGTTTGTCAATTGCTTTATTTTACAAACATAAAAACATAGCATTAATACATTACGTTTCGAACTGACTTTAGCAAAATTTAAAAAACAAATTATTAATAAGTGTAAAAGTTATCGCTGTTTGTGTGGATCCCGTTTCTCCAGAAGTCCCTTGCGGTGATCATCGCAAGTCCTTGGAGATTCGTCTAAAATCATTCGGACAAGAGAAATTCTTTTTTTAATAGATAACCTTGTGTCTGATCGAAGCTTTTTTTTGAAAATTAACAATATGGCGGCATCAGGATATATTTTTCAGATTTTCGAGAAAAAATTTGACAATTAATTGTTTAAAAATATTTAAATTTTTGAAAAAAAAAATGTCTCTTCCAACGCAAAGGACCCCTTCCTCTTCCTCTACTACCACCAGCTGGTACCGCATCGAATACTTTCAGAGCCGGAGCGTTTGTATCCATTCGGACGACACGACCCAGCCAACGTTGGATTTCAAGGCTGACATTGTTATAGGTGTTAATGCCAGTTCGTAGACAAACGAAGTCTTTTACAACCTCGAAATTAAAACTGTCAACAGTAACGTGGGTGGCGATACGCGAGTGCGCCGATTGTATGTTTGTCGTTGTTCACCACCAGACCCATTCGCTTTGCCTCTTTATCCAGTTTGGAGAAGGCAGAACTAACAGCGCGGTTGTTAAGGCCGATGATATCGATATCACATATGCCAACAATTGTACGCTCTTATAAAGAATTGTGCCTGAGCGATTAAGTTCTACGGCTCGCCCGATGCTCTCCAACATCAGGTTAAAGAAGTCACACGACAGTAAGTCCCCCTGTCGGAAACCTCGTTTGGTATCAAACGGCTTGGAGAGGTCTTTCCCGATTCTGACGGCGCTTCTGGTGTTGAGCAACGCTATCTTGCAAAGCCTTATTAGTTTTGTGGGGATACCAAATTCCGACATCGCGGCATAGAGATAACTCCATTCCATCCTGTCGAATGCAGCTTTGAAGTCGACGAAAAGATGGTGTGTGTCGATTCTCCTTTCATCGGTATTTTCGAAGATTGTAAATATTTGGTCAATGGTAGGCTACCCCTAACCCTTAACAAAACAAAACAGCGAAACAAAATCAATCACATGTTTTGCCTCATTTAATAGAAAATTACTTCTAATTTTATAAAAACAAAAATTCTATCAACCAACTGCATTCTTTGCAGTAATGACAACTTATTGAGATCACTTTTCTTCATAACTCAGGAAATTTAAATTTCGGCGTATCTTGAAAACTGTCCAATTTGTTTAATATCTTTCTCCATATTCTTACTCAAATGCAAAGGTTCAAATCATCGTAAACTAATGTAGTTTTCACCTCAAAATTTAACAGAAAAACACAAAGCAACAAACCAAATTTTTTCATTAAACAAACAGTGCAAAAATAATTTAGTCATGCGACTAACTACTACTAAAAACAACACGATGATGATAACAAAAATAACAGTTAGTAAAAATACGATAACAAAGTTTGCCTTTACATTTTATTTTGAGTGCCATTAGTAAAGTTTTTACAAAATGATACTGAGTGGTAAAGCATAGCAAAACAAAATAGTTACATACATACACATTTACATAAATATATATCTATATTATATGTATGTCAGCATATGCATGTATGTATGTGGCAGAGCGAAGCACGAAGAAGCGCGTAAAGGCACGCAAATTCTACACGTTTATACGTAGCGTAAGGTAAGTATGTGAATGTAAATGTATGTGTTTGTAAAAAAGGAAACTTTGCATGTATTTTTATTTGCACATGTAGATATGCATGTAAATATATGTACCTTTGTGCACTTTGCCATATCTATCCAGTTACATATCCGGTTGTCTGCTTCTGTCAGTTCACCTGTCTATCCATTCGCGCTCTTTCCATGTCTGTTAGCTCACGTGCTGGTGGAAATATATCTTTGTTTGGTATCGAGTTTTCGCGGTGTAAGTAATGTTTGCACCGCCTGAAACGCAAACCTGCAGCAATGCACACCATCGACAATGCTGTGTGGCGACGCTTTCAAATAAATATGTGTGACTTACGTACATACATACAGTAAAGTTTTCCAACCACTTGAATTTATATCGGTAAATTTATGTTAGTATAAAAAGTATCTGTGATTTGCACTGAAGTTATTTTTATTTGGCATTGCAAGATGGTTACTTTGTAATGAATATGCAAAAGTCATGAACACATTTAACGGTTGTAAAACAACAAAACTATCAAATCTTTTCGGTAAAGATGCTGCAACTCCCTCAAACTTTGACATACTATTTAACCTTCCAGTAAAAGTGCCTTTTTAAGTATGCAAAACTCATGAAAATCGGTTGTGAAACAACAAAACTGTCAAATCTCCTCGGTAAATATGCTGTAACTGCCTCAATTTTGCTCTGATTGGGCTGAAACTTTGACATATAACCTTCCAGTAAAAGTGCTATTTATATCAGAACAGTCAATCAATTTTTAAACACCAACTTTTTAGGTAGGTAGGTTTCTGCGTAACTATAATTCTGGTAGTGATAATATGGAAAGATAGAAATCGTTTTTTGTGTCCGTGTTAATTTTTGCCATATAAAATTTCCTCATAAAATGATCCTCCATCTTTCATCCATTCACCTACCTACTTATAAATAATTTGGAGGTAACATAAAACTGTGAAATGAACATTCTGATAAAGAAGCTCGGCCAATACCAAAAAAATTTTGGAAGAGAGAGGATATGCTGGAAAATACAAGAAATGTACAACCCTGGCAGAGAGCATGCATTAAACTTTGAAATATCGCAGCAGATGCAAGTAAACCTGGGAGAAATTAAGAGCCATGGAAAATACTGAGTTTCGTGTCATGATGGGCATGGGTGCTTCATCTGGAAACATAGTATAGAAAATTCATAAATTATTTAAACGCACAACAGGGGAATTTGAAAACTATCTGAACTGAAGCTGGCCTACTGAGGTCAGTACATATTTAGTATCAGAAAGTTATATCAAAGCTTGAAGGCAAAACGTTTGCTGAAGATGGTGAAGTCAAGTCTGTTATATCTGCCTATTGTGAAGGTCTTGAGAAAATGTTTCTTCTTTTGCTTTGACGGTATACATTGGGTATTTTCTTAAAAGATTAATAACTTAAATTGATAATACAAAGCAGAAGTATTGTTGGAGTTATTGGGTATGGGAATAAGTTTCCGCTCTTTCCGAGCTAATGTTACGAATTATTTAAACAATGAATTGTGAAGTATATGCCATTCGAAGCTACAACTTTACTCCATCTTTCAGGCAGCATACGGATTCCTCTGTCGAAAGAATCCAGTTCTTTTGATTTGATCTGTTCATTGAGCCAATTTACGATGCTTTCGTATGAAGTGAACCGCTCTCCCATAAGGGCTGACTGCATTGATCTGAGCAGATGGTAATCCGAAGTTGCACTGTCTGGGTAATACGGTGGGTGGGGCAAAAATTTGCAGCAAAATTAGTTCGTCATGTCTACCGCTTTTTTTTTTTTGAGAGCTCAATTTAAACGCTTTAGTTGCTGTCGGTAACTATCGCCAGTGATGGTTTTGGATGGTTTAAGGAGTTCATAATAGTCGACACCCTTCTGATCCCACCAGATACACAACATAACCTTTGAAGCATGAATATTTTTTTCGCTGTCGATGGGCCTGGTTCACCTGGCAGGCTTCAACGCTTTTCAACGCTTAGGGTTGTCATAATAGATCCATTTTTCATCGCCAGTGACGATGTGGTGTAGAAAATCTTTTTTTTTTGCCGTTCGAGAAGCATCTCACCAAACGTCTCTCGATATCCTTCTCCTTCAATTGATGTGGCACTCAGTTACCTTCTGTTTTCTGGTCCATTTCCATCGCGTGCATATTCTTATCGGCGGTTGATCTGTCAACATCCAACTCTTTAGACACATCATCAAGGATTCGACATGCATCTTCATTCAATAATTGTTGTAGTAGGGTATATTCGAATTTTTTCGGTGCCCCTTCGCCATCTTTATCACGCATGTCGAAATTGCCACTTTGGAGGCACCGAAACCACTCTTTACAAGTTGTATTTGATGGATTACCGAAAATATTGACCAAAATCTTGTTTTTTCGGGACGAACGTGGACATTTTTGACGTCAGATAACAAAAGATATTTACGCTTCAAACGAAAGTCAACTACGGCGACCGAGACCTCACATAAACACTTTCAAATCACCAGTATATTAATAGAGCGAACACAAAAATAGTATCAGCAGCGACATCACTTTTACATGGTGTTCACCACTCATGTTAACGGCCCCTCCTTCCTCATTTCGAAAGAAATAAAAACTGATGATGCTGCATGGAAACCACACTTAAAATGGACAAAGTGCTCTATGAACTTCGTGAACAGATTTATTTTTTCAAAGTAAATTTGCACAGTTGGAAAGCGTTGTTCTGGCATAAACGATTCATTATTATTTGGGAGACTTTACTGAAACAAATGTGAACATAGTTCGCCATTCTCACCCCATACTTTTACCTCAAGTTCTGTGAAGCTCACAAATTCATTTAGCTGCAATAAAACATGATATGAAGCCAAGGATTATTAGAGGCAAGGATTATCGATGTTATGACAGCATTCCACTAATCTAACTGACATATGGCCGGAGTGGTTATTGCTACTGTACACATCCTACTACAATTTGGTTATTCAATGCTATGCACGTGCTTTAGGGCGGGCAAATGTTTTATTTTGTTTTCTTTTTATTTATTTTTTTTAATGGTATTTTCGAATTATAATCCGAATTCTTAGGAAAACTGTAGAAGAAACCATAGTTCGAAAATGAGTTTTGGGAATGCGCATTTGATGAAAAAATAACTTTTCCACAAAACTCAATTTCTTTACATTCCTTGTGTGCTTTACTTTTTCGCGCTTATTCCGTTTCCTGGCTAGTGCTTGTGCGTACTATAAAGTGCTATCCATTCCGGCGTCGGATTTATTGGTATTGTCTTGGGGTAATTTGTGCCGTTGCTGCGGTCCTGGAATCGCTGCGTTTGTGCGGGTGATACACTCTCGGAGTAGTGCGCGTTGTTGCCTACACCGGTCGATCCTTCTACGTTTTTTGTAAATTTTGTCTATGTTTTGAATTTACTTAGATTATATTCTTTCTCTCTCTCTCTCTCTCTCTTATTCTCTCTCGGGGTCTCCCTCTTTCTTTGTCTGCCTTGAAAGTTTCACTTCTGTTATGTGTACTACGCTAAACGCACTTTTTTCCAAGTGATTAAGTGCATAACGAAAGACAATTCTTGGATACAAAATAATAACAGTTTTCTATCATAAGCGAAAGTTCATGTGAAGTATTCCTTATGAGCATTTGTTAGAACAGTTAAATTGTGCCCTTCCGCCATTCCTACACCCGAAAATTCAATCTGGAATACAAGAAATGGGAAAAACACGCGGCAACATTAGAAAGTACATGTCACTTAATTCGCATTGAAAGCAACCCAAATTTTAAAACTACGAGGGGGGCTCAATAATAAACCGTGTTAGAAATAAAGACACCATTTTTTTGTTAATTTTTTTTTTATTTTTCAACATAGTCTTTGACCTTCACCCAACCCTCCAAAATATAGGATTTGTCGGATTTAATCTCTCGTTTTCTCTGTCTCGGCGATGACTTTCTCGTTTGAACTAAGTATTTTTTCTGCGAGCCATTTCTACTTGTTAGGGAACATGAAAAAGTCGCAGGGAGCCAGATCGGGTTAATGCGATGGGTGCGCCCGCAATTCATAACGTAACTAATGCAGTTTGGCGGCAACAGCTCCGCTTGAATGGGCTGTTGCGTTCTCGTGTAAAACAGCGCCTTCTTTTTCGCCAAAGACGGTCGTGTCTCCTTCAATTTTTTGTGAATGCGGTCCAATAATTCACTGTGGTATTGTCCAATGATTGTTCCTACTTTTACTAAAGAATCCATTAGAATGACGCCGTTCGCAATCCAAAAAATCGTCGCCATGACCTTTCGGGCCGATAGGACTGCCTTCGCCTTCTTTGGAGCAGATTCACCAGGAGAAATCCAGTGTTTTGATTGGTGCTTAGTTTCTGGTGTGCAACGATGAATCCAAGTTTAACCAACGGTGATAACTCGACGCAAAATTTCTTCGAGTCTCGCTTAAATTACTCCAAACACTGTTTCGAAATTAAAAGCCGCATCCACCTGTTGTTGCTTGTGTGCAATCGCGGCAATTTTTTCATCGCCAACTTATCATGTAAAATATTAATTGCCCTTCCGTTCCGTTCTGTTCCTTCATGCACTTTCGTCGACCAACGATATTCATGTCGCGGACTTTGTGAATGTTTTCCTCGGTAACCACGTCTGCCACGTGTCGTGGTCGCTCCTCATCAAAAGCAGATGTTCGCACACGTTTAAATTCGTTGAGCCAATATCTAACTGTGGTCATAAATGGCGAAGCATCCCCATATGCAGTATCCAATTTTGCTTTTATCTCATTGCAACTTTTTCCCGTCCAAAACCAAAAAGGGAATTACCGAACAATAATTATTTTTTTCCAGCGAAGCGAAAATCATGAAACACGTCTTAGTCGAATAGCTACCAAATCCAAACTAACTGATCAATTCGTCTGGAATTTGTTTTACCGTCGTTTGATAGATGGCAGCACACGTTGTTAGTACCAACTTCCCACAGGAACATCCTTTGTCATCAAACAAACATCAAACATCGGAGAAAAATAACATTTTATTTAAAAAATGCGCAGACTAGAAACATATTCCCGATACACTTACCCCTAAAATTACATGTACAAAATGTGATGCGATTTGTCGACGTACCCTAATACACATATCTACTTATGTATACTGATTCTCCTGAACCGGGAATGTTTATATGTTGCCAGAAGTGTGGAGTTTCCTTTGTACATGTAGTTCTCAATTTAATAATACCTAAAAAAATGTAAAAATAGTAACAAAAATACTGCAGCACATACACATACCATCCACCGAGCCTTTTCAATGAAGTTTCGAACCCATTCTTTCAACTCTGTCTGGTAGCACTCGTAGGCCTGTGATTTTTAGTTATTACTTCATAATCGTATTTTGCTTTACTCAAATGGACTTTATCATTCGTCTAAACCGCAGCTCAGCAACGTAGAAAAAAGTTAAAAAACACTGAGCCATATCTCAATGAGCGCATTACTCAAAACATGACAGCAGCAAAAATCTGTTAATTACAGGCATTAGTGTCAACAGCAGCGCCAGTTAAGTGACTTCAGCCATAAATTGCCTAAATGCATACTCACTTTGGTACGAGCTTAAATGTATGTATGTATTTATATATGTATACAAATGAATATTTATATGTATACAAATTTATATGTATGTCCGTATGTGTATACGTAAGGCTCTATGTAGGTATATAAGAAAAAATTTGCAGTGAAAAGCCAAAACTCTTAGCAAATATTCTAGTTTATGAACTGATATTTGATGGTAGAAATCAGACTAGTTCGTAAGTAACTAGAAATGCACCAGTTGCAAAATGACCAATTAGAGGTTTAACCAAAATAAGTACTATTCTATTGTTTGAAATATTATTATGTCTATTATGAGGGGACTTAGAACCGCGACTTGAAAGGTCCATTGAGGACGCTTCAAGAATTCAGAGTATTTCTCTGGACTCAGCCGTAGCCGAATGGATTGGTGCGCGACTACCATTAGGAACACAGAGAGAACATAGGTTCGAATCTCGGTGAAACACCAAAATGAAAGAAACGTTTTTTTCAATAGCGGTCGCCCCTCGGCAGGCAATGGCAAACCTCCGAGAGTATTTCTGCCATAAAAAGCTCCTCATAAAAATAACAAAAATATCTGCTGTTCGGAGTCAGCTTGAAACTGTAGGTCTCTCCATTTGTGGAACAACATCAAGACGCATGCCACAAATAGGAAGAGGAGCTCGGCCAAACCCCCAGAAAGGGAGTACGCCCCAATTATATATCTATATATATTGATGCTATTTTATGGTGCATCAATGTGTCGTTGTTAGCACCGTCCACGCCGTCACTTTCGTGAGGTAGCAACAAGTAGTCTACAGTGACCTCGCTTTCGACCACATCTTCAGCTATGTTTTTCAGAAGCTTTTGTATTTCAACGTCCGCTGCTCGTATTAAGTACACAGTTCATATTCTATGTACGCCTTCGAGTTTAAGTTAGTACTTGCATCCCTTATGCATTATCTCTACGAGAAGTTTCTCAGCCCTTTCGTACTCACCTCGCAAGAAACATTGTGGAATAGCGCTGGTCTTAAACACTTAACGATGGTAGCATAGTTAACACCAGGTTTTCCGGAGTATAAATTGGACATCTGTGCAGTTTTTAGTGGAAAAAGTATTACTTCTGAAGCTTCAGGCTCTCCACCATTGCTTGCAGGTTGAGCCCTCCTCTTTTCACCATAGCTGCCTGCAGCTGGTCTGACTTCAGCAGCAATGCATTCCAGCACCTTCTGCTTCGCGGACTCTGGCATTAAGCCTTCTTTGAGATAGCGCAGATACCATTTCGTGCCTACGTCACTCAGACCAATCATTTTTCTGACCTCCCAGAAGCTGGCAGCTTACACAGAAGCCTGTCTAGTTACTCACGATTGGCTTTAGGATAGCCCGTTTGAATGTTGAAGCATCTTTGGAGCCCGGTTGCCTTGCACTTTCCTTCCGTTAGCCTGTCACTTTAGAGGCCATAATTTTTGTCAGCTCCAATCCAAATTCATCAGGAAATTTGGTATCATTATCCTCCGTCAGCTTTCTTTCTCCGGTTAGGAGTTAGTACCTGGTAGGACTGAAATGTGACTCCACTACATCGGCTGCTTGAGATGGGAGATACACACCAGCCTGCTTTATTATTTTTCGATATTTGGTTGATCATTAATTGAATCCCCCGCGTTGGGGATAGAAGGTCCTCTTCTTCTTCTTATGCGGCGCTAAAACCGTGTGTCGATTTTGGCCAAATTCAAAATAGCGCGCCAGCAGCTTCTGTGCTACACTCGTTAGTGCCAGTTGGAAATCTCGAGTGATGGCAGGTCCCCCCAATGGAGATGTGATCTTCCTTTTCCATGTCTTCCTTTTTAGCGAGTCGAAAATTCGTGGTGCTGGATCGTCTTCTTTCAAATGGTTGACATGGCCAAGGCAGCGTATCTTTACACGCTAAACCATGTCCATATCCCTATATAGCTCATACTGCACGCTGTTCCACCGTACGTGGGACCAAAGATCTTGCATAGAATATTTCTTTCGAATACTCCTAAAACTTTTTCATCTGATGTTGTCATCGTTCATGCCTCCGTGCCATATAGCAGGACGAGAATGATGAGCGCTTTGTAGAGCATCAGTTTGATCCTTCCAGAGAGAACTCTACTTCTAATTGTCTATTGATGCCAAAGTTATAAGTTTTGGCAAGAGCTTTTATTGGTTTGATCTCCAGGAAGTTTTGTTGTCAATGCTGGTCCCAAACTAGACAAAGTGGAAAAGAAGGTCCGCTCTGAAGGTCCCCGTAGCACTATAAGCCCACAATTACTCGCTGAGGTGGGGAGATATCAGTGCAAGGATAAAACACAGTATGCTATTATCTATTAAAAACAAGTCCGATGGATACCCTATGATCAGGAAGTACCGGGAAAGTTTAATTTAAATGAACCGCGCGTGGGAGTCGGTCCATATTTTTCTTAAGTTGGGAGGAATGTAAGACACACATCTGCCCCTTTTTAGCGCCATCGGATCAATAGTCTCTGGTTGGCCGGCCGGAAGTGTGGGCAAACAATTATTGGATTTTTGCATGATGATAACGCGCCATCGTACCTAACCCTAAAGCCAAACACCAAGTAAATACCATCGTGCAAGCACCGCATTCCCCTGATAAGGCCCTGTGCGACTTTTTTTGTTTCCCAAGTTGAAGTTACCACTCGTGGAAGGAGACTTCAGTCGATATAGGAGATCAAGGAGAATCCGACGAAGGAGCTGAAGACCATCCCTTCGTCGGCCTACCAGGAGTGCATGGAGGACTGGGTTAAACGTTGGCACATGTGTGTTGCTTCAGACGGGTCATATTTTGAAGGAGAAAAAATAAATTTGCCTGAAGTTTAACTCTGTTTTGTTTTATTTAAACATTCCCGGTACTTTCAGATCATACAGTATATATATGTACGGATCCCGGATTGGGATCCCGTCTCCCAATGACCCTAAAAACTAGTCATGTACTCATATTAGTCTGACCTCTCTCACACGGGTAGTTTTTCATAGATTTATATATATATAAATATATTTATATATAAGCCCAGCCACCAATCGGTTTAGATACCAAGAGTATTATTTTTTGTAAGAAAGTTTCAAACACCAGTAATGCGTATGATGAGAGTAAAAAAAACCATCTTTATTTTTTTCGTCCATTACGAAGTAGTTCATTAACTGGTATAAAACTGGCGCATGAGCTTAACAGTCGGATAACTGGTGAAATACTAGGCTGACATTAAACATTTCGTGGTATATCCGCATGCTTTTAGCATTGAAGAAAAGCTAGAAGACGAACCACATCAACTGCAATGCAAAGTGGTGGCAAAGTAGACTAGAAACCTCCTTGGGTTTTGCTGCAGGGTATTTGTATGTATGTATATATTTATGTATGCCCGTCTGTAGATACGTGCATATATATTTATATATTCATATGAATAAGCCTCTTTTACAAGTACCGCAAAGCCTACTACTGGCAACATCAGAAAAGCAAAGAACTTTTGCCAGCTCCAAAGGGATAAGCGCACTTGCAAGTGCGTCTGTGTGTGCCTGCGAGAGATCCCAGCAGGATTTATGCAACTTTTTCCAACTCCGAGACGAATGAATGTTTAATTAAAATTTTTTTAGCTTAGTGATTATAGTGTAATGTAAATAAATTCCCGTTTCGCATTGTTGTCGGCCATTGCCTTCTGTGAATTACACTTAGTTCTGCCTCTTAAAGCTGTCCTGCCCGTTTCTCACTTCACTGTGTGTGTACGTAAGTCATGTTGAAGTTGGAAACGTTTGCAACAGACTGTGTGGATAATTTATAAATTCATGGAAATCCTTTTGCTCACCAGCCGAGCCCCATAACATTGCAATTGCAGGACAATTCCGTGGAAATGACAAAGGCAAAGGCGAAAGCGAAGGCGAACGCGAAGGTGAAAGTGTGGGCGACGTTAGCATAACTGAAAACTTGTAGTGCAGAGTAGAAGGAAGGATAGTAATGGAAAACGAAAAGCGCTGTACTAAAGGGTGTCAACTGGCTGTTGCAATGGCTATAAAACTGGCACCCGCCACTGTTTCTGCTTCTGCTAGTGGTGGCACCCCAGAGACACGACCATTTTGTTACATAACAAATTAAGCGTAAAATTAAATTGTGCAGCTGCATGTGACGCTTTTAAAATAGTAAAATATGAAACAATTTAAAATTGTAAGTGCCGAACACCAAAGCGAACGAAATGCCGCCCAGTATCTAACGTAGCGTAATGGCAAATAAACAAACGTATAAGCAGCCAGCAGCTAGCAACTGGCAGCGAGAAATGCGGGAAATGCTTAAGAACTTATTTATTTATAGCGCAGCGAAACAAAAAAACGCATATAAAACTTGCCAGTATTTCCGCAGAAATGAACTGTGGAGGTTACTATTGAATTTTTAGTAGAAAAAAGTGAGCTGTATTCAGCGTCAGCGCTTGTAATGCCCGTTTCGCTTGTACGCAGTTAATTGGGCTATTATTGATTTTAGCTGTTGTGCATATTTTTTGCAATTAACTTAATTACTCCGCATTTTTTTGTAGTATTTCTATTAGCAGCTTGCATGTTAAGGGTGCTTTGTACTTTGTTAATTAAAAATATGTATATAAATTTATTTATTTTATATCTAATAATTGCAATCTGAATAGGGCCATAGCAAATTACTCATACGACGTGGTGTACTGAAGGCAAATACGTAGAAATAATAGTAATGTCTTTTGTTTTTGTTTTATTGCAGCAAATAATATATTTTCACGATATACGAGTTTTGCAGTGAAAACATTTAAACTCTTTTCCATGCATCCGTATAGCTCAAGATCTCCTAATTCAATACCTTCCAATTGCCAATACAAGCGTTTGTGTTCACTCAAAGTTAAAAGCTTTTCATATTTTGATATGCACTATGTGCACATTGAAATTTTTATCATTTTCATAACTTTTCGGTTTTGGCGCTTATCTGTTGCGCTTTTCTTTGTAAACAATAAACGGTAATGGAGTAATGCGCGTTTTGCGATCGGGTAAAGGAAAGTAAGAGAAGAGTGTATGAGGATTTAAGGCAGAAAAATTTTAAAGGGAAGCGCTTGATATAATTATTTTTCCAAATCAAAATAAGATATTTACGTATTTCTTAATTAGTTCAAGGTCGAAATACATTTTTCGAAGATACCAGACCTTATCAAGACATTTTGAAGGGAATCAATTTGTATGTAATTTCCACTACTTCTAAACGGATTGTGTACTAGCGAGACGGTAAGCTGGCAGTTTTTCTTTGACATCAACTTTTTCCATGACATCAATTAAAAAACAAAATTTCTACATAGCCATAAATATATTTTTAAAAATGTATTAAAATTATTTGGAAAAGTATCAAAACCTACTAGGCCAATTTTGAATGTTTCAGTTTCTTCGCTTTTATATTGGAGATAATTTGTGTGCGTCACTACCTTTATCTATTTGTTTTTGCCATTTGCCAAATGGAGAAAAAAATATGTATGTTTATAACAACTTACAACTTACAGGCTTCTTATAACAAGAAAATCTTTGCAGTTCTACTTTGGACTTTTAGTTACAAAAAGAATGTGTAGCGTTGCCACATAAGTTTTATTGGAAGCCTACACAGTTGAAACATATAACACAGTCGAAGTAGTTCTTAAAATAAAGGAATCAAACGAAAGTTAAAAGGAAAAAATGTTTAAATATGTTTGAGGGGCGTTGCCACCTAATTTTTGCGAACATAAAAACTTTTGCCAGTGTTGAATTAAATAATAAAATAAAAGAATCAAACGAAAGGTTTTTAAAAAAATTTGATCAAAAAATATGTTTCAGGAGTGTTGCCACCTAACTCTTATTGCAAACATAAAAATTTGTATCATAGTTTAATTTAATATTAGAATAAAAGAATCAAACAAAAGTCTTTAAAAAAACTTCAATAAAAAAATATGTTTGATTGGATTTGCCATTCAATTTTTATTGCAAAGATAAGAAGCCATGCCAGAGTCTAGTTAAATAATAAGATAAAAGAATCAAGCGAAAGTTTTTTCAAAAACCTTAAATAAAAGAAATTAGATTGTGTGGCGGTACCACATAATTTTTATTGCATAGATAAAAAGTTGTGTCACACTTATAATAAACAATAAAATAAAAGAATCCACCAAAAGGTACTTAAAAAACTTAAAAAAGAAATGGAGTTGCCACATAATTTTTAGTCCAAGCATGAAAAACTGATGACGTACTCAAATTAAGTAATAAAATCATCAAACGAAAGATTAAAAAAAAACTTGAATTTTGAAGTGGTGTTGCCACATAATTTCTATTGCAAACATTAGAACTTGTGAAGCGGTCGAATTATATAAAAAGATATAAATTATTATATAAAATAATCGAAAAACCTTAATAAAAATATGTTTTATTGGGGTGGTCATTTGATTTTTATTGTAAAGGTAAAAAGTTTTGAAACAGTTAATTAATAAAATAAAGGAATAAAAGGAAAAGTTAATCAAATACATTTATAAAAAAAGTATGACCTGGCGGCATCGCCAAATAGTTTTTAACGAAAACGAATTATGAAAACTTCATTAAATATTGGCGGCCGCCGTAACCGAATGGGTTTGTACATGAATGCCATCTACCCAGTGCGGTATTGACACATCAACGAACTGATAGAAAATATTTTTTGTGAAAGCAACTGATATCAAAATCCATACCCCCAGTTTGAGGAGCTCGAGTAGTAGTTTCGTTTAATTTAATTAATTATAAGTAAGTTTATGATTACAAAACCTTACAAAATGGAGAAACAAAATCACTTAAGTAGAATATTAAGTGATGAGATATAAAACTTATATAATTCCGTCTTGATAAAAGAAATCAAGATAAAGAAAATGCAAACCTTTTGGAGAATATAAAAAACTTATCAGCTGCAATAGATCAAGAAATCAATGATGCCTCAGAAAAGGTTTTAGATAAACATCAGTGTATTTTATGCTTTGAGGATAGTGATTTTATATTTATTAATATACAGTGGGCTCGGTAAGTCGGAGGAACCTCGTTAAAGTTAAGAGATTGCAGGGCAACCCGGACAAAGCTGCGTTGAAATCTTGCGATCATTTCGGAGCAAACAGTATAAAAAAGATTCCAAATTACTGGGCGATATTCCACCTTTGCCCTCACTGGGAAAGTGTTTTCCTAATATAAGAATCCCTACAGTCCTGCGCATAACGCATAAAGCGGGATTAAACCTTAGGAATAATGAAACTGATCCGATTAAAAAAAGGAATAATACTGATCCGAAAATAACACCAAAATCCTAAAATTCATTTACTGCAAAAGAATAAGTATTAGAAATAGTATAAGGATTTGATAGAAGCACTTGGATTTAGGACTTGAGCAAAGTTCATGCGAAAACATTTACTTATATTAAGCGACAATTTATTTCTGTTTGTTCATACAGATAGAAAGTTTAAATCACTTTGTATTACCGAAGTATCCGAGAAGCTGGCAATTCTGCTGAAAACTTTCAAATCATCAAACAAACGCGAGAGTCATTAATTTTTAATGACTTCCATGCAAATTGGAACTACGCTTGCATTGAATTTGAGAGCACTAGCCAATTTCGTATTATTGATAAAAACCTTGAATTACTAGACTCCACAGGAAAAGTGATAGGGAGGTCTATTCGCTTAACCTTGGTGGCCAACTCATGTCGCCATCGTGAAACCATATCCACAAATCATTCCTAGCTTTATAGTTTGACAGTACTACTCAAGGACCAAGGGCCATAGGATTTTTGAAAATAGAAGAAAGGAGGGAGCTCCATCTGATCTGCGCTTCGAGAGAAATAAGTTGTGCAATTCCTCTTGAGCAACAGTCAGTTGGATGCCGATGGTGGGGTGAAAGAGCTGTGAGATCAATACAATCGGTCACTTCCTGGTAAGCTCATCAGAAATATTATTTCCCTTCATGTTCCTATGCCCTAGAACCTAGGTAAGAGAAATGTTACTTGCACACTCAAGAGATTTAATCTCCCCATAAAGGAGATTACCAATTTGTATCTGCATCATCTACTAATGGAAAAAAGAAGGAGACTGTAGAGCATTTTCTCTGTAAACTTCCGGGCTTGGCAACCAGACGACTAAGGTCACTGGGAGCTCCTTTCTTCGATAGGCTGGGGCAGTGCGCCAACCTAAATCCAATCAATCTCCTTCATTATATCAACAGCTCTGGCTGGCTGTAGATTAGAGCTCTACCCCAAACTGATGCTGTAATTATAACTGAAAAAACGAGTATAGAGAGCATTGCAACTGCTAATATGTAAAAACAAAAACATTTATGCGTTATATTATTAATGTTATGTATGCGTTAAATTTATTCTCTTATTTATCATTTATGTTTTCCAAACTCTTTGCTTTGCATTGTAATCATTGTTATTTTAGTATCATTTCTATTTCGTTCATCTCATTTGTACTTTTCATATTCTTGGCTTTACAATGTAATCTTTTTTATTTTGATCTCATTCCTATCTATCTCATTATCCCCTTGCTTTATTTAAATTCCTCCACCTTGCGTATACTCCCAACCATAAACTGTCAATGTGTAATGAAATAGCAAAACAAGTAGACAAAGAACATGCAAGAGAGTTGCTTAAACTCATTTCTAATCGCTACAATGGGTTTAATGTCTGTCAGTTGAATGCGCGAAGTTTGAATGCTGAAAAAATTGACTATCTAAATTTTGTTTTTGATAATTTGAGCATTGACTTAATATGTATTACAGAGACATGGTTTAAAGACAATATTGATAATAATGTATATTCCCTGTGCGACTACACTATTATTAGATGTGATAGGACTGCGAAGACTCGAGGAGGTGGCATTGCTTTATATTTTAAAAATAATTTTAAATGGAAAGAGATCTGTAGATCAGATCATTTTCAAGAAGTCGAATACATTTTTGTTGAATTTTATGATAACAATACCAAATGTCTTGTTGCATGCATTTCCAACCCTAGCAATAGAAATGACCTCTCAGTGATATTTGATAAATTAGCTGAATTCCACATCTCCTATGAACATATTATTGTCTGTGGTGATTTAAATGTAGACCTTCTTTGTGATAATTTTTCTTCCAGGAGTTTGATAGATAGTTTCCAATCATTAGGAATTTCCTTAATCAATGAATATGCTACTCGCTTTGCACCCCACTGCAAACCAAGTCTTTTGGATGTATTTTGCGTCAGTGACAGAGATTCCGTCAGTCATATTGATCAGCTTCCTATGGCTGGAGTTTCCGACCACGAGTTGATATTCTTATCTTACAACATCAAGTTCAACATACACAATCAAGTAAAAGAGATATTTTTTAGAGACTTTAAGCTTATTCAGCATGATCTCTTAAATAAGGAGGCTGCCGAGCTTAATTGGAATATGTGTCGGTTATTCACAACAGTGGATGAAAAACTGCAACATTTTAATGCTTTAGTCAGCCATCTATTTGATAGGTTTGTTCCGTTGCGTAAAGTTAAAGTCCAAGGAAATAGGAAACCATGGTTTACGCGTGAGATATTGTCTTTAATTAGAGAGCGTAGTAAAGCATATAAGAAATGGAAAAATTATAGAAACACTCACTTGTGGCAAAAATATCGTGTAGCAAGAAATAAAGTAACTGCAATCACTAGGGATGCCAAAAGGGCATATCTACAATGGAAGCTCAATGATAGTTTACCTCCCAAAGTCCTATGGAAAAACCTTAAAACCTTAGGTGTCTCAGGAGAGAATAAGCCCGTGTGCAGTTTGGACCCAGAAATCTTAAATACTCACTTTCTAGCATCTAACAGGGCTCCACTCGACATACCTGTAAAAGTTCCTCTACGAGAGCATGTTGATGACGGTGAGTTTGAATTTGTGTCTGCAACAGAGATGGATTTGATACAGTGTGTACATACTGTCAAATCTAATGCTATAGGGACCGACGGCATTCGCCTTAAATTTCTTAAAATTATTCTACCATTTGTAATACCATCACTTACGCACATAATTAACTTTTCAATCACCTCATCTACATTTCCATATCTTTGGAAGACAGGAAATATAATACCTGTGCCAAAAACAAAATGCTCTACCGCTCCTCAGCACTTCAGACCAATAAGCATTTTACCTGCCCTATCGAAAGTATTTGAAAAATTTTTGGCGCGACAAATTACCTGCTACCTGGACAAAAATAATCTGCTGAGTAATTTCCAGTCGGGCTTCAGAAGTCTGCATAGTTGCTCCACAGCTATGCTTAAAATTTTTGAAGATGTTCGCTCTGCTTATGATAAAAACTACCAACAGTGCTAGTATTACTCGATTTTTCAAAAGCATTTGATACTATTGATCACAACATTTTACTGCAAAAATTGTGCTATCACTATAAGTTTGGAGCATTTTCTCTGCAACTAATAAAAAGTTACCTTTCGAATCGGCTACAACAAGTTAAGTGTGGCGATAACTACTCAAGTCTAAAACCAATTACGTCAGGTGTGCCGCAGGACTCTATTTTAGGTCCAATTTTATTTTGCATTTTCATTAATGATATGTTTGAGTGTTGCCAAAATTCGTCGATTCATCTCTATGCTGATGACACCCAGATCTACCTGTCAAGACCAATAGGTCTTATTGAAGATTTGATAGCTAGGCTTAATGAAGACCTCACACGTATTTCTAACTGGTCCAAATCTAACAACTTGAAATTAAATGAGTCAAAGACGAAGGCGATTGCTATTTCTCATTCAAAGTATGACCTTAACTCTTTGCCGCCAATATTACTTAATGAAGTAAATATTAACTTTGATGACATAGTAACTAACCTGGGTTTCAGAATAAATTCAAGACTATCATGCGTTGACCATGTAAACTTTGTTGTAAACAAGGTATATAATATTCTTAGAAAGCTATATTGTACTGCCTACTTACTGCCACGGCAAACTAAATTAAAACTTGTTAGATCACTCATTGTTCCTCATGTATCATACGCTGAATTAGTATATTGCAGGCTTGATAATAATTCGAAACAAAAATTGCAAATCGCTTTAAATAATGCAGCGCGTTTCGTGTTTGAAAAAAAGAAATATGACCATATATCTATCTACTCAAAACAGATTCTCGATCATAACCTCGACTCGTATCTCAAAATACGCTCTGTTTTGTTCCTGCATAAACTAATATACACACAAAAACCATTGTACCTGTATAAAAACATTAAACAATGCCAGTGCACCCGAACATTGAATCTAATTGTTCCGACTTACACTTACTTGGAATCAGAACGCATGTTCTTTGTCAGTGCCATTAAACTATGGAATTCTATACCAACTACAATAAAGCTTATAAAACAAGCAAGGTGTTTTAAAACTGCAGTTTTTAATTATTTCTAACCTTTAATACCCCTTTCCTTCTCCCATTCCCACCATCTTTCTCTTCTTCTCACTTACTACTCTAAGTTTTAGTCTATAAGTTTAATAGTTAAAATAGTTTTAAATCTAAGTAGAATTTCTATGTATACCATCCTCGTATTCTAGAATTATAAGAAGATGTACTACCACAAGACTCTGTCTTACTATGTACAAAACAAATCAAATAAATTGAATTGAATTGAATTGAATTGAATTGAATTGAATTGAATTGAATTGAAATATTTGCCTCCTTAGAGATCTCATTATGGTATCAAATCCGCGCTTTAGTACTACTTGAGGAGTGCCAGACTGATACTTCAACCATTTCATCTAGCTACCTACTAATGGAAAAAATGTTGATATCGCTCCCACGTTTCCTAAGCATTCTGCAAGCAGCAGAATCGCAAGGACTTCTACCCGAAAAACACTAGCAGTATTCGGTAGTTTTACGGAATTAGAAAAATTTAGCTGATTTTGAGAAAACCGGGGCTCCGACTCTCGATTCTATCTTGTAGCCGTCAAATTCCAATGCTCTGATAACAATTTTTAGTTGATAGCGTAAATTGTTTATTACTGTTCAACCATGCCTTCAAATAAATGCAAAAGATTATTCCTCTGTGTCACTTTTTTCGCCTTTGAGAAAAAACACCTTCTTTTTGAAGCCACTGATAAGAGGTCTCCCTTAATAACTCATAACAAAAAAATAATTTAATAGGCAAAACTCGCTGAAAGACTTTTTTCGTAGTTTTGACGAATCCCATTGCTTTTCGCTGTATTTAAACTTCTTATCCATCATCACTCAAAAAAATCAATTAGTAAATGTCATCGAAAACGTTTGGTGGAGTATTCTGTAAGACGTACAATTTAATTAACATCCATCTACGGTATCAGCAAACGTCTTTTCATGTATACTCCCCACTGTACACGTAAACGCTTATGCATGTAATAATTTATTTTACTCAAAAAACAGATCACAAAAACAAAATATTTGCTTTTATGTATAACCTTGAACACAAGGCAAACGATGCTTATACTTTAGTTTTGCATAATCAGGATTAAATCCATCATGACGCTGGCTATTCATTAAAAGAAACCAAAGCAATCTTTTGCTTTGTGGTATAAAAAAACACCGTGCGACAAAAATTAACATTTTCGTTATCGGAGAAAATTTTCATATGCACGTGAAACTATAGAGTCTATAAAGTATTTCTACATACACATGTTTTTCGTTTTCTCTTCAATTTGATTTTTTAAGGGACTAAAGTTTCAAGAGGAAAACGCAAGCAGAGGCATCCACTGCGTATTCTTTATTTCATAGGAGGAAAGTTGAACTACGCTGTTTACGTTTTTTTTTTTATTTTATAACAAGAAGAAGGAAATTGAGGTATGTGTATATTGCTACACATCCATTATGCAAATTTAGCATATATTTTTTCGAAGTAATATATCAAGAAATTTCAATGATATTTAAGCAAAAAATTTCCAAAGGGCATTATTGCACAATAATTGTCCTGGCGAAAAAAAACTAAGAATTTGCTTAATAGTTCAACGTATGCTCTTTTCTTTAATATCCATATGAATATCATTGAGTGAGTATAAAGATTTAAAAAGATTTTTTGAAAAATTCATCCTTTGAAACTGAAATGTCCATTAAATAATTAACAACTAAATTGTTGGGAAAATGAAAACCTGAGTACGCAGCGTAACTATATAAATTCTATAAATTTATGTGCATATGGATTTTTTTTCTAGCTAGCTTTCACTCTCATGGATATTTAAGGATATTAATATTTAATATTTTTTCCAGGGACATTATTTTTTTATATTTGTGCTGACGAGAAGTAGAAAACTTTTTTTTAATAACTGAATGAATCCTCTTTCTTTTAATATCCTTACTAATATCACTAAGGCCGCCGTAGCCAAATGCTAATTCAGAGAGAACGTTGGTTCGAAAATCGGTGAAGCACTAAAATTAAGAAAGCGTTTTTTTTTTTCTAATATCAGTCGCCTCTCGGCAGGGAATGGCAAACCTCCGAGTGTATTTCTGCCATGGAAAAGATCCTCTTAAAAAAATCATTTTTTGAAAATTTCGTTCTTAAAAAACTTAATGTCCTTTAAAAAATTAATTTGAAGAGAAAATGAAAACCCCAGCATTACAATATAAAATCTATAGTTTGTCCAAGCATATGAAGGTTTTGCTGAATAACTTTTACGATCGCACGGTGTAAGTCTGCTGGTCGCCTGAGAATTCATAATGCGTACAAACATATTTGCATACATACTTGTGGGATGCATAGTATATTTCGCTTTTATTCCTTAAATTCAAAAACGCTGTTGAAAATGTGATTTCTAATAGCAGATGAAAGCAGCGCATTTTTGCAAACTACTGAAATGCGCAAATGCAAAGATTTTATGTTAATCTATGACTGCTTGTGGCCAGCTTTTTTATAAATGCGGTTGCTGTTGTAACTGTTATAAGTGTTGTTGTTGTAGCCGCTGTGGTTTCTGCTGCTGGCATTGCCATGGTTGGTTGGAATTCTCGCCGTGGCAGCTTCTCTTCGAAGGTATGGCGTTTGGTAATTTAAAAACTTTAGCCTGCTATTCAGTACCGTTAAAAATATGTTCAACTATGCGTGTATGTGTATGTGTGTGTGAATGCAAGTTTGTTTCGAAAGCAAAGCAAGTATACAGACAGTGGGCAAATAGCAAGCAGCAAATGCGTGCACAAAAAGGACATTAAAGCTTCGCTCCTTCTGTTACTGTTGATGTTGCTATGTTCACCCACTACACATTTATGTTTGAATTTTAATCACAATGACAGTGAAACAAAAGGTACAATCCAAGGCACTAAGAGCAATATGAGGGGGCCAGGGTACGACAAGCACACGAATATACATAAAGATCTTCAAATACCGATCGTAGATGACGAAATTAAAAATAACAGAAAATATCTCAACAAAATTACAGACCAAACCGAAAGCTATTACAACAAACCGAACCCTCAAACACACTCAATTTTTATATCACGTAAAGAACAAAAAAAAAAAAAACGCCCCGCGTTAGTGAGAAAACAGTTAAGCAAAATTAAATTAAAATTGATTTTTTTGTTTGCATTTTCCTAGTGCACTCCGGAGTGTTTCAGCAAAACTTTAAATGCATTTTTCTCAAAACTATGTTTGTTGAACTAGTGATCACTGTTGTAACTTAAAACCTGCTTGGTAAATTTCAATAAAAGTTATACTGCTTTTGAAACACATAAAAAAACTCTTGCCTGATTGAAGGATTTTTTTTTCAAAAATTTCGATTTTTTTTTAACAATTAATTGCCGGCTTTTTCTCGAAAAACTGAAAAATATTTTCTGAGGCCACCATATTGCTAATTTTGAAAACAAAGGTTTGATCAGGCACAATTTCTCTTCTCCGATTGATTTTAGATGAATCTCCAAGGACTTGTGATGATCACCGCAAGGGAGTTTTGGAGAAACGGGCTCCACACAAACAGCGATAACTTTTATAATTATTAATTTTTTTGTTTGAAATTTCGCTAAAGTTAAGTCGAAACATGATGTATTAATGCCATGTTTTTATTTTTGTTAAATAAAGCAATTAGCTAGCAAAAGAAAATTGTTGAAAATCATAATTTTTTCGGACCTCGCGTAAGGCGAGGGTGTGTATTTTCACCCTTCTTTTTTAACATCTACGCTGAAAAAATATGCCAAGAAGCTCTTTGGAATGCACACGAAGGCATAAAGGCCATTGGCGGTGTCATAAACAGGATTAGATACGCCGATAATACTACACTTTTAGCAAAAACCAAGCTTGATCTGTAAAAAATTTCACCAATAGCAGTCAGCGATTCGGAATAAGAATCAAGATCAAACACCTAAATTTCTGCATGTAAGCAGAAAACCTACAGTCACTTCAGTCAGGCTACTAATACGTGAGTGGTTGGGTCAATGAAAACTGGGACGCATTAGCCGAAATAAGGACAAAAATATTAATGGCAAGATCCACCTTTTGCAAATTTAACAAATTCTTCAGCTGCCATGATTTAATATCAAAAACAAAATTCCTTTTATACAGTGCAACGTGTGGTCTGTACTGCTATACGGTGTAGAATGTTGCACGCTGAACAGACTTGAGACTTTTGTAATGTGGACGCTTAGATAAATTTAAAAATTTTTGAGGATGAAAAAATGGAAATAAGTAGGATGGTTTTATTTAGAAATATATGAAGAGTTGATGTTGCATTTAAATGAGGCAAAGTCATTTATGCAGTGCCACCTTAAATAAAAGTGTACTTCAGTTAAATGTTTACGAGTTAGAATGGTTAGCTTTTACTTCTATAGTCGACTTAAAATTCAAAGCCACCAAAATCAAGTACTAAACCACTGTAACAAAGTGTTAAAATCATTAACATTTACTAGTTTATTACTTCTTGAAGGGACTGCAATGAACGGTCGGTGCTAAGCTACTTTACTGAGTTTATTGACCTTAATTTTTGTATTTTGCCTACAAATTGAATAGCCAGCTTCACTTCTCACTCTAATGATTCCTCGTAGTTAGCAATGAAGTAAATATTCATCATATGTGACAAACCACAATTGGCGTAAATTTTAGTTGAAGTGTATTTATCGAACTTAATGTAAATATCCATCAGAAATAAATTAATATCGATCAATTAATAAGGTAATATTAAAATAGAAAAAGGTGGGTAATTTTCGCGCTAATTACAAATTTGTTCCAATATTCAAATCAAAGGCCATAATAGGTCTAAAAAAACTCTAATATTACAATTCCCAAAGTTATATTAAAACCTAAAATAGCTTAAACTGTAAGAGAGCTAAAACTTCTTTGTAGCTAACTGAAATGGTTGAAGTACTAGACTGGCACTACCCAGCTAGTACTAAAGCGTCGTTTTAATACCATTATGAGACCTCCAACAGGACGATATCTACAGCCAGCCAGAGCTGTTCATATAATAGATAAGATTGCTGGGATTTAGGTTGGCGCACTGCCACTGGCTGTCGAAGAAAGGAGCACTCAGTTACCTTAATCGTTTAGCTGCCAAACTCGGACATTTACAGAGAAAATGCTCAACAGTCTCCTTCTCTGAAAGGTCCCCAGAGCTTCTCAAATTTAAATGGGAGGCCTAGCTTTTCCGCGTGTGTGTCGAACGTTCAATTACCAGTGAATAGAGCGTTGAATGGCGTGGAGTCCTCAGGACTTTCTGTGTCCTGCGTTCAATGTGCAGGGTTCTCAAAATCGCACAAGAAGAATTGTAGCTCCATCTCTTCTGCGATGTTCTGAGAAATTATTTGTGCAATTACCAATTAATAACTGTCAGGAACTCCCTGACAAGCTCGATGACTCCCTGACAAGTTCATTAGCAATTTGATTTTCTCTATTCTCCTCTCTTCTGAAACCCAGGTCTGGGAAATGTTAGCAGTACTCCCAAGAAATTTGATCTCCTCCTTATACGAGTTGACCAATTTGGGTTAGCACCTTGGTGTCGTCAGCGCCCTGATCGCAACTTAACTATCGTAAATAATGTTTATATGTATAGGGCCCGCCATATAACTTTACGGAATTAAAAATGCTATAAAAAAGAAACTACTCAATATTTTTCCAAACTGTTTTTTTATTTTGAAGTACAATCCTTCCGGTTAATGATGGAACACAACTTCATTCATATGGCTGCCTCGTCTAGCCATGCACCATCCCATACGATCGGTCCAATTTTTCAACACATTTTCGATTGTATGCGGCTGTATTTCAGCTATGACATCGCGTATGTTGGTCTTCAGTGCATCAATTGTTGCTGGCTTGTTGGCATAACACTGGTCTTTGACGGCACCCCAATAATAATCCAACGGCGTCAAATCGCAGCTCCGAGACGACCAAACGATATCAGAATTTCGGCTGATAATGCGATCTTCGAAGACAGTGCGCAAAAGATTGATCGTAGCATTCGCTGTGTGTCAAGTAGCCCCATCTTTTCAAAGTAATGTCGCAATATTTCTCAGCGTTCTTTGAGCGTATACACAACCATTTTCGTTCAGCGGAAGAATAAAACAAATTTTCTGTCAAATCAGATGACAGCTAAGTGTTACCATTCTTCAAATAATACCTAGTTCAAATCTGTAACGATAGATGGAGTCGTCAGAGAAGACAGAGGTAGTAGCATCGGTACAGATCTTTTCCTCGTTTCAATTCGGCACAGCCCTCAAACTCCAGTTTTCCGACACGGAGATCTACACGAAGTTCAGAGAAACACGGTGTTAACTGCACTAAAATGCTACCATGTCCCTTAAGAGATGGCCTGCAGAGGCCAACTTACTTTAACCCGATAGCACTTTGAGCAGCGATGGAAATGACGTGAAAGTCGATGGAAAGTAAGTGTAAAACGACATTCAGGACAGCTTTTGGACAAGTTCTACACACTTTGGTGATGTCAATACTAGCAGTCCTTTGCACACTCCTCAGTTTGGTGATATTATTGCCCTTCCGAAGATCTTTCCATCAAACTAGGCATCCTTACTTTAAAATTGACAGAACCACTACGTTGTACATTCAGAGAATGTGGCTTGAGTCCCCATTTTTTGCCGAACATAGATTTGCAAAAGTTGAAATATATGCAGGCCTTCTTCGCCTGATTTTCAATGTGTAGCTTTCAGTGGCGTTTGAAGTCAAGTATCACGCCTAGATACTTAACTTCCTGAATAATATATATTATTTTAAGTTTTTATAATTGTAAGCCAATTGGCACCTAACCAATGAAGAGAATACAATTGGAAGTAACATGAGCAAGGAGAAGAAGGTCACGCTTCGTTAAGAAAGAAGAAAAAAGTGCATAGATAACTTCTGATACATTCCCCTTTTTGATGCGCTTCATTTTCCGATTGTCAATTCAGTCATGGGCTTTTGAGAGTGGAAACTAGTCACTGTGTAGAGTTTCATATATGGTTGGTCTCACATTTTAAAGCAAAAATTTGAAATAAGCAGAATTTATAAAGTAAACCTCAGCACTTGTAATAATTACCACAGTTAAGAAATATTTTCTTTTGTACTTCCTTTGGGGTATTGTAATTTTTGCCTTGGTAAGCAAATATTGCAGTGGCTGTAGGCAAACGAGCTAAAGGCGAATGAACTATACGACGGAGCGTTGCAAGCTTACAAAACTAGCAACAGACAACGGCTGTCTGGGGTCAAAGCTATGGGCGCAAAGAATCATACGCATTTGCTCAACAGCATACGAGTACATGCAAATGGCATACAGTTACAGTGTTAATGCAAATACTCATACGCATACATACGGACATGCCGCACAAACATTCTTGCGTAGACACACAGTAACAAATTATGATAAAAAAAGACTTCAATGGTATTAAAGTTGAATTATGCAGCGCTTCCCCAGAGAATGATGCCATTATATTCAAGTGGAGTGCAAGTGCAAAAGGAGTGTTCCACAAATACATACCTGCTAGTTAAATACACTCGTAGCATTTGCGAAGCAAGCAAACAACAAAATAGCGCACAGATAAAAGCTTGAGGTGGAAGTTAGCGCAATGTTGGTGTGGTCGCCGAGTGAGGGAAGAATTTTTCTAGCTCTCATTATAAAATGTTTGTAATGCGATGCAAATTCCGTTGAAATGCGAATGAATGATGAAATGAATGAAGGAATGATTGAGGTGTACAAAGTTGAGGTATTTTTAATGAGCAACTTAAAAACTTTTTATAAAAGGTCCGATTGAACAATTTCAATTAAAAATTTTAATTCAAACATAAATAAGCAACTCAACTAGTTGTGGGAAAATGTTGTTCCAGATTTTGCGATAGTTTTCGAGTTTTCTATCACTGGTGCACTCAAATGAATTAGCAGGTATTTAGAGCAGAAAATGGAGTAGAAATATATGAGGATTTAATACACGACGTGCAGAAGGCAGAGTTGTGGTTAACATCAGAGCCTTAACAGGATCTCAGCAATTTCGAAGGATTCAGTGGATTTGCTTACGCCGTGGGAGTTGGGACGGCAGTTTGTTCAAGGAAAAAACAATTAAACAAATAAAATAAGCGAAAAATTAACACAACCACCTTTTGTGTTACTTTGTTACCCTCTAAACAACGACTGATTGGAACTAAATACATCAGAATACATGTGAAATGAGCGGTCACAATTCTGTTCCGATGACATGGCAGCCGAATGTCACAACTTTTAATCTGTTATCCTTGGATTTAACAGTAAGAGGGAATAGGAATTGTGCCCCTATTTGTTTATTGAGAAATATTGAAGGCAACACCTATTAACCAGCAGAGAATAATGTTTACCCTATTTAAATACTAGTTTGGGGAAAAAGAGATACATTATTTTTGAGCAAAATTTCTGCACAAATTGCTTAAACTGTTTTATGGCCAATCTTTAGCTCCTGGGCGGTGCTACAACTATTAACATGACGGTCAACTTCGGTTATTTCTGTGATTCACATTTTTGACGATGGGCCTGCCTGTGCGAAGTGCATCTGTAACATCAAAAATGCCTGAACGGACGGGACGACCCCAAAATTGTGCGTAATTAACTGTTGCAGTATCGACACCAACACACCTTCAGTGACCTGGCTTACATGCTCGCCTTGAACAAAGAAGAACTGTAAAATGTACTGAATTTTCTTTTTGCTCACTTTTATTGTTAACACCCTGTAACTCACAACTGAATGGAACGAACAAGAAACGGCATGAAATATTTTTTTAGTCTAAAATGTCAAATTTTCAACAAGCACACACTTTGAATTCTTTGATTGATACTTGACGAGAATGATGGATACATCTACCGAGAAGGTAGGTAGGTAGGGTGGTTGTCATAAGACACACTTAGACCTTCCGCAGGTCCATTGTGATACCACTGGAGCTTATCCTTACTCTACGTGTTCCTTTGCAATCCATCCGGTTGCTTTAATAAACGAGCAGAGCTTCGTTAGTTTTAGATGGGCTATATCCGCTACATTGGTTAGAAATGCTGTATCAGGAGTGCGCAGCCTTCTCATAGCTAGGCTTTCACACTCACATAAGAGGTGTCTAACTGTTTCCTCTTCTTCTGTATTAAGACAGCTTCTAAAGAAATCGAAGTACGGGAGTCCTAACCTTCTATCGTGACTGCCTATTAAACAATGACTAGTTAATACACCTATAATTTTCTTATAGATTCTCTGTACCGGTTCTTGCAAGTTCATCCGCCTTACAGTTTCCTGCAATGTTCCTGTGGCCTGGTACCCAGATAAGGTGCACCTTGTAGCACTAAGATACGTCATCTAGTAGTTTAAAACATTCTAGAACCAGCGCTTTTATTGCTGCTGGACTGTCCGAGTAAATGAAGACTTCATTTTTGGATAATACTCTCGCTTTTATTTCTTTAAGTCCCTCTTTTATGGCAGTGACTTCCGCCTGAAATACACTGCAATGATCAGGTAAGCGAAATGATTGGCATACTCCGAGTTTGTCGGAGTAGACCCCTCCACCTACTTTGTTGTCCAGTTTTGAGCCATCTGTGCAGATGTTTAAGTCATTTATCTTAACAATGAGCCCGTTATCCCATTCCTCTTTGGAAGGAAATACTGTGACAAAGGATTTGTTAAAATTGATGTCCTTGGTTCTACAGAAATCCGTTGTGCTGGGAATGCAGGGGAATTGTTCTAAAATTGAGGAGTGTCCTCTTTGGTTCGTTCTGAGTAGGCCGATTTCTCTTAGTCTGAGAGTTGCTTTGGCAGCTGTTTGCTTACCGTATTGCTCTATTGGTAAAATGTTGAGCATAATATAATATTTAGTGCATCTGTGGGTGTGGTTCTGAGGGCCCCGCAGATGCAAAGACTGGCCATTCTTTGTACGTGTGCCATGGTTCTTTTAATGTACAATTTATCTAGAGCTGGCCACCATACTAATATGCCGTATGTTAGGATTGGTCTGACAATTGCCGTGCAAAGCCAGTATACGATAGATGGGGAGAGACCCCAACTTAGTCCTAACAGCTGTTTACAAGAGTAGAGTGCTATTGTCGCATTTTTACTCTATCTTCGACATTTGCCTTCCAAGTTAGCTTTCGGTCTAGTATTAGACCTAAGTAGCGGGACTCATCACTAAATGACAGTGCCGTTCCACCTAGAGTCGGAGGAGCTATATTTGGAATTTTGTGTTTCCTGGTAAATAGGATGAGTTCAGTTTTATTGGGGTTGACGCTTAGCCCATTTGCTTTTGACCAGTTTTCAACCATGTTTAGTAAATCTTGCATGACTTCTCTAAGTGTATTGGGAAATTTCCCTCTTACTACCATTGCAACATCGTCCGCATATGCTACGACGTGTTGTCCTCTCTCCTCTAGGCTCTTTAGCAAGGAGTTTAGTGCCAGCACCCATAGGAGAGGAGACAGCACACCGCCTTGAGGTGTTCCTCTGCTAACTTTTTTCTTGATCTCTGAGGCCCCTAGAGTTGCGATCACAAATCTGGTCAAGAGCATGTTTTTGATGAACTCAACCAGAGCGCAGAGATCCCGAAATCCGTCAGTGACTTTATTATGGTATCCGGTAGGATGTTGTTGAACGCGGCCTCGATATCTAGAAAGGCTACCAGTATGAATTCTTTATTATACATTGACTTCTCGATTTCTGTAACAAGTGAGTTAAGTGCTGGATTTGGATTTCTTTTCCTCCATACTAGGGATTGCTAACACGGACAAATGCAGGAAATGCAGCGAGGATGTTGAGAAAACTTTAGAACACCTTCTGTGCGTTTGTCCGGCATTATTAAAAGCGCAACTAAAATGCCCCACTTTTAGAGAGTCTGGAGGACGTCTCAAAAGAGTAGCTCCCAACTCTACTTAGATTCGCCAAAAGCGCTGACATCCTAGGTACATGATGTCTACTTTAGGTATTCATAGAGGTCGGACTCCGTCTGGTATCGCTAGGGACCAAAAGGTCTATGCGTGGCTTATTGCCAACCAGGCTAACCTAACCTTTTCTCCTTACTAATATAAGCTCGAAGTGTAAATATTATCTTAAGAAGCCATGATTTCTTACGCACTTTTAAGAGTAGCAGTGTCGGAATGCTCTGTATTGAAATCTCAATCTTCCGAAAGCTTCATAAAGACAGAAATCGCAGCGCCTTCCTTGACCATAATGAACTCTTCAAATCAGGTTCGAATTTGGATCACCCATAAATTATTTTATTTTTATTAAGTCCTAACTTAAAGGCCGACATTCCTCTTTCAAGCAAAACGAAGAACTCTCTGATCTCTGTGAAAGCTTAGCTGGTGTAGCCCTGGGCAGTATAATGAGTCCAATCCTATACTTGCTCTACACCCACGATTTACCAGACACAGAGGAAACTATCGTCGGAACTTTTACAGATGACACCGCTGTTCTTGCAATTGGCACTAACCCCCACACGGCTTCACTTAAACTCCAAAAAGCACTTGATATTTTAACACAAAGGTTAAAATATTGGAGCATAAAATCGAATGAGACAAAATCAGCTCAAGCAACTTTTACACTCAATTGAAGTATTTGCCCTCCTGTAAAATTTAATAATGTAATCATACTCCAAAGTTATATTACGAAATATCTTGGTTGCACTTCGACATCAAGCTTACATGGAACGAGCGTATTTTCACTAAAAGTAAAGCACTTGGAAGTCTATACTGATTACTTAATCGAAGGTCTAATATTTCTCTCAAAAGCAAGCTCTTACTCTACTCAGCCATCTTAAAGCCCATATGAATGCAGCTAAGGCATACAACTCCCGGGCACTGCTAACTCTAACATCGAAATACTCCAAAGATACTAACGAAAACTCTCATAATGATCACAATTGCCCAAATACATCGTAGTTTCAAATTTCTCACAATAGCTGAAGAAATTAAAAAGCTTGCCACATCACACAATATAAAACTCCAATCGCAACCAAACCTTCGCATCTAGCAATAACTCTCATTCCTATCTTCTTTAACAGACTGAAGAGAAAGTCAACAGCAGATTTTTATGCTAATAAGCAAAAAATTCATAAATGATTGCTCCACTGGGTGTTTTCCAGTCGTGTCTACTGCAATGTCTTAGTTTTAAGAACTGGAATACAAGCTTTGGAAATCAATTCACTTGCTTTGGAAAGTGTTTGGTGAAAAAATAAAGTGAAAGATAATAATGGGCTGATTACTGTGCTGACTAAGTGCTCTATTTTCGTATATTACTTTTACTCAGGGCTAAAAAAATTATTATTTCTATTTCTAGACAAAATCCAATTTGAGAATTGAACACAGCGTCATAATTGCTTAGAACGCCGCATCGAACGCGAAATTACAAAAAACTACTTTCAATATTTACCCGTACCTGTATTCGCCCGCTTATTTCCATCGCCAGTGCCAAAAGCAGCGTCACTTCGTATCAAGGGCAAATGCACAGTGACTAAGTGGCTTTCAAAATTACGCAACTCACTCCTCCCCGGTATCTGCAGCAGAGCAGAGAGCAAACACACATCCATGCATATGAACAATACAACGTTGAATGTAATTAGCGGATATTTCGGTGAGTGACTTTATTTTAATTTATGTATGTGGGGCAATCAGATGTACTGATTTAGGGCGAGCTGTGCCTATTTGTGATGCAGAAATTAGAAAAATGTACTTTATTTTCAGTAAGTTCGAATTAATGCGGACTGAGGTGGGGAATGTTTACTTTCATTGTTCAAGGAAAATCGATTAAAATTTGCTTATACTTTTCACATGGAGGTAAGGAAGCAAAAATTTTTGCATCTTTCTTTTTTCAAAATTGTAAGTTATTCTACGTATCTTCTTAAGGTTCGGCTTTGGCATTATTTCAAATATAAAGGGTGATCATCATCACAGCAATTATAGCTCAGGGTGAGCCAGTGCTTCCCTCATAATCGACTATCCATACGACTCGATTCTTTCCATCACTTCTGCAACATTTATAAGGCGTAAAGCTGCATCTACATGAGCTGCCCATCTTCTTGGCGATCTTCCTCGCTTTTTGCTGCTCCTAATAGAAGAGTTGAAGGTTTTTTCTATATAATTGTGCAGTCCTTCACCCTGAGGAGGTGTCCGCTGAGCTTTCGGTGAAACGCATATTGCTTTGGCCCTATAGCAGCTGTTTAACCTCATCATTGTATCTGATTCTGTAAGATCCATAAGTTTCCCTCACTAGTCCAAATACCCTTCTTAAGATTTTATGTTCCAAGTAGAGAAGGTAAGGCTTCGCAGCCATATTTTGCTATTAGTCTTACTAGCATCCTGTAGAATTGTAGCTTACAACCATCAGATTTTTTATATCAATATATTTGCTATTCCAGTCATCGACTAGCATTCGTCGCATTCGGTTGTGTCTATCGCTTTCAGTTTGACTACAGTACGAGTTCGTTGCGTTTTTTTATCCCACCTTATTCTCTTTTGTGTTTTGTTTTTGCTTTTTCGCGTGTGAAAAAAACAATAGTTAACTACTGCGGTAAGAAAAACAATAACTATGTCTCCCGCACTCGGGGACAACAGGTTTGCTGCTCTAGCAGCAAGCCCCCACCGTAAACGAAAAAAAGCACAAACAATTACAAAGGACTTGTTTCCAACACTACCTCGTATACAAAAAGAAAACCCGAAATATTTAATTGCAAGTACAATGGACTCTTCCAAGCCACTTAATGCCTTTTCTTGTTTTTTGGTTCATAAAGCGCTGAAGCATATCAGCTCTGATATTCTCAATATCTCTGAATTAAGAGACGGAAATTTATTATTATTTGTAAAAAATTCAATCATCGCCAACAAATTTATTCAAACAAAAGACCTTGCCGGTATCTGCCCCGTAAAATTCGAGTTACACAAGAACCTCAACTCATCCAAAGGCACAATTTATGCTCCTTGTTTGAATTATGTTAAAGAAGACGAAATAGTGGAGAACTTGAAAGAACAGGGTGTTACATCTGCATACAAGTTCCCAAAATATGTTGAAGGTAAGCCAACCCCTTCAGGGGTAGTCTTACTCACTTTCGATCGCTATCACTTACCTGAGGAAATCGAAGTATCGTGGTATACAGCAAAGGTGAAACAATATTACCCCAACCCAATGCGGTGTAAGAGTTGTCAAAAACTCGGTCACACGCTGAAAAGATGTGATAAAACACCAGTATGTGTCACCTGCGCATACCCCCTCACGTCGAAACCCCTTGTGCCCGCACCCTATGTGCAAACTGTTCAGGTGCCCACCCCTCCTCAAGCAAAACATGCCCAAAATTTATTCAAATGAAAGAAATCATTACAATAAAAACAGACAGAAAGTGCACTATTCGCGAAGCAATAAACATACATAAACAGCAAATACCTCAAAAAATAAACGACAATTCTACCTCCTTCTCTGAAATGGTACAACAACCACAAAATATGCAAAAAGTCAATAGCCCTATTAATAACACGACAGTTAACCCAAATTCAAATGCAATTAGCAACAATAACAACCCCACTTCAAATATATCCACAGACAATACAATAAAAAAAACCGATAATTCAATAACAGACAACAATGCAATCACTAACAGCACGCCTGAATCAAACGCCACCAACATAGCAGCACCGAACTCAACCTGTAGTCAAACGGCAACCAGAATGTTAGTTGAAGACTTCATTTCCCAAATATATTCTCCTTCTCATAACATATTTTCACTCCCTACTCTTCTTACAAACCCTTCTCACTCCAACCTTCCCTCCAACTCTTCCCAATCTTCTCTTACCTCAAACCCTTCTCAGCCCAATATTCATACAAACTCCTCTCAATTCTCTCCCACGTCAAACTCTTCCCAACCCAACCTTTTCTCTCTTACTGCTACACCCTCTCTTCCAACAACTAACTCTTCCGATACACAGTAAAACATGAAGATATTACAATGGAATATCAACGGCCTCATTAATAATTTTCCTGATCTTAGTATACTAATAAACGAGTTTTCTCCTGAAATTATTTGCCTACAAGAAACGCATATTCCACATAATAAATCTGCTTACTCACCACTAAAATATGTTAGTTACTATTACAATAGTCCAAACAACAACACTTGCAAACAAGGTGTTGCCCTATTGGTAAAAAAATCCCTTTTTCACAAATTCATCCCTATAGTATCTGATATTCAATCTCTAGCAATTGAAGTAGATGTAGGCTTCAAAATTACTGTCATTTCATGTTATATCCCACCTCACCAAGTTTTCAGCAGCAAAGACCTAATCCATATTCTAAACTCCTTCTCCACTCCTTTGATCTTGTTGGGTGATTTTAATGGATGGAGTCCCCTTTGGGGATCATCCTCCACCAACAACAGAGGAAAAATTATTGAAGACGTCGTTCTCGCAAAAAACCTCATCATCCTTAACGATTGTTCCCCGACCCACTTTTCCACCCACAAGACTTTCTCCCACCCTGACATTTCCCTCGCCTCCGCATCCATAGCACCAAGATTAACAACTAAAACATTAGATGACTTACACAATAGTGATCATTTCCCCATAATAACTTCCGTTTCTTTACCTCAAAGTTATCAAGTTAAGCCTAAGCCAAAATTCAATACGGAAAAGGCGAACTGGGAAGCTTTCAACGCTACGTTGGTATCCTTAGCACACAACATACCGGTCTCTACCAACGTAAATAAAGAAGCTTCGGCAATCAAATCTCTCATTCGGTCAGCTGCCAATGTTTCAATTCCACAGACCAGTACTAAAAAATATACAGCCAGACTTCCGTACTGGTCAAACTTGCTCTCCATCCTAAGGAAAAATAAGCAGACCTCATGGACTCAATTTAAAAGAAACAGAACGGACGAGAACTTCATTGCGTATAAGAGACACAATGCCCTATTCCGGCGTGAGTTGAAGTCTTGCAAAAGACAAGCGCTAGAAACTCTCACAGCTAAAATTACACCACAGTCCAACCCAAAAAAAATTTGGGCTGACATAAGAACTCTCACTTCCTCTTCCCAACCTAACCATATCCCATTTATTCATTTCCCAGCAGGGCCAGTTTATTCCTCACAAGAGATAGTTGAAAAATTCGCAGGCACCTGGTCAAAATACTCCCACAGCTCAAACTTCCACCCCGACTTCAAGAGAAGAAAAGACAATTTAAGCGCTTTTAAATACCATAACCCCTCCCCTTCCTCCGATAGTGTAGCAATAGATTCACCATTCACAATAGAAGAATTCGATTTAACGCTTTCTTCTCTGAAGGGTAAGACTCCCGGTGGGGATAGAATTAACTACGCGATATTAAAAAATATTCCCTCCTTCTTAAAATCCCGACTCGTTAACCTATACAACTCAATATTTAGTCAAGGATTATTCCCTCAAGCGTGGAAAACTGCCGCAATTATCCCCATCCCCAAACCTAATAAACCCAACTCCCTCATATCTAGTTATAGACCTATATCCCTTCTCCCTTGCATGTCAAAAGTTCTAGAGAAAATGATTTCCCGGCGAATCATCTGGTTTGCCCAAAAAAATAACCTACTTAGCCCACACCAGTTTGCGTTTCAAAAAGGACTTAGTGTAATAGATCCACTTCTAGTACTGGATCATTTCGCTAACTCAGCACTTGCCGATAGAAACCATGTATCTGTGCTTAGCTTAGATTTTGAAAAGGCATATGATCGAATAGGCTCTCACAATGTATTGGAAGAGCTAAATCGCTGGAAGATTGGGGAAAAAATGTATAATACTATCAAATCGTACTTATGCAATCGCAAGTTTTATGTTCGTGCCAACAACCATGAATCCCAAATCCTTCCCCTCTTTAATGGTATTCCTCAAGGATCACCTCTATCTGTCATTTTGTTCATCATAGCTTTTAATGAAGTTAACTCTATAATATCCAAACATCTGCATGTCGAACACTTCATTTACGCAGATGATGTGGTAATTTTTTCAAACACCAAAAATTTATCAGAAGTTAAAAGTACATTTAGCGGTATCCTTGCGGACCTCGAAGTTTGGTCACAAGCTTCGGGAGCCAGTATTTCTATTAATAAAAGTTCTACATTCCATATATGTCGCAAGCATAAATGCATATTCCCACCTATATCCTTCTCCAATACAATAATCCCCCACACCAACACACTTAAAATATTAGGCATTATCTTTGATAAGCGACTAACTTATAAGCAACATTGTGAATACGTTAGGTTAAGCCTATTATCTAGACTAAACATAGTTAAATACTTATCCTCAAAGCACTGTTTGATACATACAAGTATATTATTAAGTATCACTAGATCTCTAATCTTATCTAAAATTGACTTCGGACTGGTCATATACGGACACTGCGCAAAAACTCATCTAAAGCGCCTAGAAGCACCTTACCATGCTGCAGTCAGGAGAAGCATCAGAGCGTTCCCCACTTCCCCCATAAACGTTACCTTAGCGGAAGCTGGACTTCCCACCATCTCGGAAAGGGTGGCCAACAATACAAGGACAAGTAT